>BJCO01363767.1:0-11638 GCA_018326465.1 Flaveria floridana
TTTGATTACCTATCTTGGTTTAGAGTAAGTTTATACATACTACTTAATGACCATATCTAATTAAAATTACTTATTGGGAACTAGGTCTCGTCCACCATGACTATCTTTTTAGGAGTGTGAGACAACATGACCGCTAAATAGAATAAGTTTATACATACTACTTAATGACCATATCTAATTAATATTTATTCTGAATTTAGATCTAGTCTTTTGAGTTATAGGTGTTCGTAGGAACTTCACCTTTACGTTTACTTTGATCATCTCATTTACCAATTTAATCCTATTTTAAACAAGTTTGTTAACTTTAATAATTTAATTCACTACATTTGAAATTAATATACTTTAAAAGGGAAGTGGGAGAATAGTGCGGGCTGTTCTCACCATCGGTATTTTTATAGAATGTTTCAAGTAATGTAAACCAAAATAAAAAGGACATTCTTCAACTTAATGGAGTAGGGTTTGAATCTAACTAGCAACAATCTTTTTTCTGGTTTTATAATTAAACATGAATATATAAGATTGAATTGTTTGCAAGACAGCAAGAGTTTAGTTTTTGTAATTTTGTTTTTTCTAGATTCTAGTTTGTTTTGATTTTCTTTTATCTTTTTGTTAGGCTCAACAAATTGTTTTGTCACTTTTACGATGAAGTACAGTTAGGATTTTATGGCGGAGTGAAAGTTGTAGCGGTGTGTTCTTTTACCTTTCTACATGCCTTATGTTTTAAATTGAAATGACAACCGTTCCAACGTGTTTGACATTCGTGTTTTGATATTTGAAATCATAATAAAAGTATATGCGGTGGTGAAAAAATTAGTTATCTTTAATTTATGCTAAAATAATAAAATATCGAACCTAAGATAACTAGTTTTGTGTTTTCGAGTAATCAGATAGGCATATCATATATGAATATAAATTATTGAACTTTTTGACTTTTATTGCTTGATTAATAACAGCAAATCAGCAAGCATGATGTCATTTAAGCATTTTTTAAGGAAAAAGAGAGGAAGTTAATTTGAGATGCTTTTGCCTGCTTGTGAAATGTCCGTATGCCTATGTCCATTTTCTTTTATTCTACTACCATGTTCAATGGTCATATACACAACACCTTATATATATATATATATAGTTTCAAATAATCATCAATAAATATTTAGAAGTCATTTTATTAAGCGAAAATATTACAGAATAATAACCAACTTTAAAAGAATGTTTTAATTTGGTAACTCATACATATATTTTTTGAATTGGACTATTAAACCATCAAATTGAGTTATTATAAAAAAAAATTTATGTCAAGAAAGTAATGAAAAAAATACAAAGGTAAAAAATTTTAATATATGAAATTATATTAAAAATGAAAAAACATGTTATTTATATTCCCTAGTTGAAACAAAAAGAAAAACACGCTAAAAATATGTTAAGACTTATAATTTAAATAGAATATGAAAGCTAAGAGATTTAATTATAATATTTTTTAAACTTCAGTTATCTAGTTGAAACAATTACTATTTTATAAAGTTATCCTTTTTATTAATCAATGAATAAGCACATACACTAATTTAAAATGATTCTATAGATAATAAATTCAAGATCTACTATTCACCGTTCACTAATCGTCAATACACGATAATTTATTAAAAATGTATATTATGTAGCTAGTGATTATAGTTCATAATATTACAAGACTAACAAAGATTCTAATTTATAGTATTGCGACAAATATTATTTGTGAATAAAATGATTCATATTAATTTAATGGTTCTTATTTGAATTCATCTAACTTTATGTGTATGTTAGAATCTTAACATTTTTTTACATGAATGCCATTTAGATCTTTACATAATTTTACATGAATCAATCTTGCTATTTAAATCTGTCGCATAATCTCTTCATAGGATGTCTGTGTCTGCATGGCATAGTCACAATAAACTCATCGTTTATAAAAGTTTCAAACTTTACAAAAGTAATTTAAATTGCAGTTTTCATTTCTAAGAACATAAATGAAAATCAATCATATTAATCATTATGAATAAATTTTCATTTAATATGATAATGGATCTTAGCGATCGAAATATTGGTTTTTAAATGATGAGTGAGGTTATCTACAAAATGTGAGAAAACACAATAAGTCTAAAAAGTCACAAAAAGATTATATCTCACAATCTAAATCGAATTTCAAAAAAGTACTTCGGAGTCTCTGTTTCTCTCGTCGTCATCTTTCAAAAAATAAAATAAAAATAGGTTTCATTGTGTCTTTTTACGACGTAATAACGTCATTGTGTCTTTCATAATGACACAATGACGTCATTGTGTCTTTCATAAATGACACAATAAAAAAATATTAATTTTTTTAATTTTTTTATTTTTCATTTATTTTTTTCTTAGTGAGGACGGCTAGGGAATAAAAGCTCGGAATTACTGTTTTAAAATTCGATTTAGATTGTGAGATATAATTTTTTTATGATTTTTTTAACTCATTGTATCTTCTCATACTTTGTAGCAAAAATACACTTGGTATTTAAACCTATTTCTTAAATGATCACAACTCTTTTTAACATTTAAATATCATATAATTTAATATGATAATGATTTTTAAATTGAAATATTGATAATGATATTTTAAATAAATAAAATTTTAAACCTTACTAAATATGATAATGACATTTGAATCAAACACCTTTTAAAACCCGATTATACAAGTTTTATTTTAATCTCTATTATTTTAAAAGTATTCAATATGGGATTCATTAAAGTATAAATTATATTTATTTATTAAAATTACGTAAAATTCTAAAATTCTGAAAAGCAATTTTATAAATTGAAATATTAATATTAATAATAATTTAATTTAATCAAAATTTTGAGTCTGGTTAATAAATAGGTAAACTTATAGTAAAAATAACATTTCATCTAAAAAGATTAAGAAAGATTAGGAGCTTGACACGTGTCAAACGATCAGTTCTTTGTCTTATCAGTTTTACATCATTTGTTATTTGTATTAATCTTTGTGTTTTATGTTTTAAATCGTTCTGTATTAGTTTTCTTATTGTCTTATCTTTAATATTATGAGAGTTATGAAAAATACATTTGTGAAATAATATTATTATGTACTTTTAATTGTAAAATACATGATAGATAATAATATATTTATATAATCTATAAAAAATAATGATAAAAGAGTAACAAAATAACACATTTTGTTATCTTGAACACTGTTAGTTCTCAAAAATATATTTGTAAAATAACATCATTATGTACTTTTCTTGTAAAACACAATGGTATGTAACAAGTTTATATACAGTGGCGGAGCTTAACCAACTTTGTAGGGGGGGGCGGGGGCGAAATGATTTTTTTTCAGGGAGGGGCGAACTCGATATTTATATAAAAATTTACACTACCGGGCAAAAAATTTACACTATCGGGCTAAAATTTAACACTACGGACAAAAAAATAGGGGGGGCGGCGCCCCCCCCCCTCCCCGGCCCCTTAAAAGCTTCGCCCCTGTTTATATATCCTATGAAAATATAACAAACTAACAAAAAATTATTTAAAACATAAAACATAATAGTAAATACATATAACAAATGATAAAAAATTATGATACTATAAAATGATATTTGACATAATAAACTGACGTATTTGACATAAAAATCAAAATGCCATCTCCTTTAAAATGATAGAATGATATGTGTCAAGCTTACGATTCTTCTTAACCTTTTTAAATTAAATATTATTTATTTATTATACATGTAACACCCGGAAAATTTTGTCAAATAAAAGAAAAGAAAAAGAAATAAGAAAGAGAATAAAAGAAAGATATTTGTAAGAAAAGAAAAGGAGGCTAAAGAGGAGGGTATAAAGTGTAAATAAGATAAAATAATAATATTATTTTGTTTAAAGTGGGTATGACCGCCCACAACCTCTTTTACATCAACTGCTATTGTGATTTTCAGAGAGAGAGAGAGAGTAGAGTTCATTGGTTTTCTAGAGAGAAGAAGAAGAATAAGCTGCTTAAAAGTAAGATTTTCTTGTAAGTGTTCGGTTTTTTATGAGTTTTAACCATATAACCGAGCTATACATGTTATCATGTGTGTAAATATGTTCGGGTGTGTATGTAATTGATGTTTAGGTGTTAGAAACATCAAGTGTGCTTGAATTTAAGGAGCTGTGTCTGCTAGACCCCATGTTTTATATGTTTTAAAAGTTTTCGGGGCTAAAAATGCATGTAAATAGTTTTTATAAAGAGTTGTATGTATAACTGTATGTATTAATGTATGTATGTTAGTGTTTTGTGGTTGTGCATACTAGGTTAAGGCTTAGAATGATAGTATGAAGCTTAGAATATGTTTAAGGATGAGTTTGAGACTGAAAAATATATTAGAAATGTGTACGTTGTTGTTCATGCGACCAAACAGGGCCCATGCGCCTAGATTTTTGTCTTAGAAAGAATTCAAGTAAGGTGATGCGGTCAAACAGGGCCTATGCGCCTGAAATTTTTTTTTAGAAAGTTAAGTGTATTATGATGCACCCAAACAGTAGCTCATGCGTCTAGAAATGTCTTAGAAATTTCTAAGTGTAGGTTGGTACGCCTAAACAGTACATCATACGCCTAAGTTTTGACTGAAAATGCCGAAGTACAGGGTCATGCACCCAAATAGTGCTTATGCGTCTGAACAGTTCATGCGCCCAAAATTAGTGGGAAAACAGTTAAGTACAGGGACATGTGCCCGCATAGTGTTAATACGCCTGAGCAGGGCTCATGCGCCTGCATAGTTCTCGTGCGCCCAACACTTAGAAAATTTTATGGAATTTTGAGGAAAAACAGAATTTTAAGGTTTGATCCTAGTTTGACTTGTGGACTGTTTTGGACTATTTTAAGCATGAACATGTGAGGGTTTATGCATATAATATTTATGATGTGATGATGAATGTATTTTATACATATGTGCATGATGTGTTATCTTTTAATGATTTTCAAAACGTGTATGTTTTACAGTATAATATACATCAAGTATTATGTTATAACTTTACGTAGTATGATGAATGTAAGAATGAATGTAAAGTATAACATAACGAAGTGAAAGATAATAAAGATGAAAAGTGAAACGTAATGAAAGAAAGAAAGGACTTGCAAGCAGACTAAAAGGATGATCACAACTCTTTGAGAGTTGTCAGCTTAATTGTGTGTTTTATATCGTGCGATTTTAGCTAACCCATGAGGGTACACACACAGGCCGAGGACCAGTCTTGATGACTGAATTCACAGTACGAAACAGAATCCTTGTCATTCGACCCCGGGCTTTGTGCCAATTATTGATGAGGCTTTGTGCCCGGAATGGTGGCTTCGGGCCACGGGCTTTGTGCCAATTATTGATAAGGCTTTATGCCCGGAATGGTGACTTCGGGCCACGGGCTTTGTGCCAAGTATTGATGAGGCTTTGTGCCCGGAATGGTAGCTTCGGGCTACGATGGGGGAAAGCTTGACAGGATCTAGAATCAGTACGAAACGAGCAAAATGATAAAGTAAGAAACGAACGAAGAGATAAAGTATGAAACGAACGAAAATGTAAAGTACGAAACCAACGGAATGATAAAGTACGAAACGAACAATAACGAAAGATAATGATAAAGTATGAAACGAACGAATAAGTGAGATAATGAATAAAGAATAAGGTTATGCCTTGGTGTATATACGAAAGTAAAGAAAATATTTTAAACCGTATTAAGTATTTTAATACTTTAAAACTAAAACTCACTCAGCAACGCTTACTTTTATGTGTTTTAAGTTGGCATGTAATTTGCTGAGGATGGCACAAGGGGAGGTTACTTGGCAGGGCAAGATTGACATCCATTCACGCATAATAATATTGTTGTTTTGTAATACAAATGAATGAGTCTTTTATAATTTAATAATATTGTATTGCATAACTACAGTATTTATCAATGATATGAATGGTTTTTGATAACTTACTTTCGCTGCTTAATTTATGAATTATATATAATATATGTAATAATGCGATGATTGTCCAACTGTAAACGTCACGGAAACAGTGCCTTACAATACCATACCCTAATGTAATATAAGGTCTTTCTGATTTTTATGATAGTGATTGTTTATCTTGTGGACCCATAAAAATTTGATATACATTGATATTTGTTTTATGTTTGTTTTCACACACTACTGATATTTAATATAGTTAGATTATATTATAAATGTTTTTTTTGTCTTGACATTGTATCCTATATTCAACCTATGAATTAGATCATATAATAAACGTTTTTTTATTTGGCATTTTATCTTATTTAATGTGTAGGAAAAGAGTCACTAATCTAGTCATTTGATGTTCACTCCTTAGTTCATCTATCGGCCAATTGTGTATTCTGATTTGGTGTGACCATGAGGACGATATACATTAACACATACATATGTTTAAGAACCAAGAGTATGTTTTAATTGATTTTTTTATGTCCCGCTGATACTTATATTCTTATCATGATGTTGGGTTGCATTGCGACTTGTGTTGATATTTGGGTGACAATATAGTTTATGGTTGATTCTTGTGCGACCAGCTCTATAGTATATTAAAAAAGTTAAAGCTTTAGGTAAAAAACTAGAATGATCGTTTAAATTTATAGACTCTGATTTCTATAAAAAAAATTGATTTTTTTTTATTTTAAGTCTCAAAAAGGTCGACCTTTTGTCTGGTGGAGTATAATTGCTCTGAAAATTTGTTAATATTATTGGGTGTTGTTTATTAGAGTTAATTTTGAATATCTAGCGGGGCTATGGTTTTATGTCATGTGCCTGCGGTTTGCAAAAGGTTTGTATTATTGTGATTGACTTTATGTACTGTTGAAGTGTTGTTTTTGTTTTCTTGTAAGATAATTAGGTCTAATATTTTATGCTATCAATTGTTTTGGTTAATAATTGTGTGTTGCTTGTTACTTGCATGTGCTTTCAATTTTCAAAGTTGAACCATTTACCATATAGAGAGTGCTATGATTTCCTTGTTATTGATTGTAAACATGCATATAAATTGTAATTCCATGCATATCTTTAGGCTTTTTCATGGTATTATAATTCCATGTACATGTGCATGATGCATTTAGAAGAAGTAGAATTTACATATGTATGTTTTGTTGTGTTTCTTTGTTTGGAGTTTTGTTGAATATAAATGTATTTTACTAGTACTTCAAAACGTTTAATCGAATAAGATAAAGGTAATCAAAACTAGCATACAAATATTTACCTCGTTTTACTTGGTTGGTAAATGTTATTCCAAAGCAGAAGAAGAAATGAAACAGTATAAGAGAGAAATCAATTATATATTCCTAAATATAGTCTCTTTATTTATTTTTAAATTATATAAGTAGGCTGAAGAACCATGTAACACACGAGTTCAATCCAAAAATATTGTTATTGTTAAAAAAAGTCTGTAAGTTATAATGTTATTGATAATACTTTGTATATCGACTTTTATGAATAATTTTAAAATTAGCTTCATCTAATATTAGTAGTTTTTCTCTATTATATATCTATAGAATGAAATAAACTCATAAATAAGAACTTTAAGTAATAGATAAATTAAATTAAACATGAAAAATAATATTTCAAATTCAAAAAATCTGAAAATTTATTTGTATACAACATTTGATGTTTTATTGGTGATTTTTTTATCATTATCTAATATTAATAGTTTTAATCTCTGTCTACTTTTAACTCAAGATAATGCAACATAGAGCTGACCATGATCTTTGTTTAAAAACAAATCAACTTTATATAGTGATTGTCCTTGGCTCTTGTTTATTGTCATTACAAAACACACTTCTAACATGAACTGTCTTCTTTGAAATTTAAAAGAAGTTCTTTTGTTTGAAGATGTTAAAGTCAACCGTGTAATAAAAGTGTGATTTTCAATGCACATATATCAATCGAATTCCAATCCAACATAATAATAATATAACAGTACACATAAAAAAAATAAAGAAGTTTAAAAAGTAGAACCATATAATACCTCTTCACAGATAGATTGTAGAAGTAGATCACCTTCAAATAATATAATACCTCTTCACAGATAGATTGTAGAAGTAGATCATCTTCAAATAAAAAAAGTAAAAGTAAAATAATATTAATCCAATAACATAATTGTAAACAATGATAAGTTAAATCATAATCGCAGAGGATAAAAGCTCAATACAACAAAAAACAAATACATTTTGTTAAAGTAAACTTGATGAAACCGAAGCCAAAATGAAAACTTGATGAAACCGAAGGCGATATCATCAAACTTTATAAAGAAAATTACGAGGGTTGTAAAGCTAGGATGGTTGAGAAATATTTTAAAATCGGGTATGGTTTCATTCACAAAAAAGATACCCATGAATTCCTTCAAATTGGAGAGGAGTCGATAAAAAAATCGTAACTTTTGTCAAGATTCGAATATAAACCGAGTATTTAAATAGAAACACACAATCAAGGAATCGATCAGAGATGAAGAAAATAGTAAATGATTTTTATAGTTTTTGTTGATGAATTATTTGAAAAAAGAAAAAATATCGGGTATGATTTAATTTCCAAAAAAAAGATATGCTCTAATTAAGGGTTAAATTTTTAAAATTTTCCTTAACATCTCTTATATCAGAAGTTGACTTTTAGTCAAATAAACATTGACTAACACTAAGAACAGATACATATTTAAGCAGGAATTGAAAAAAATAGATGCTTAAAAGAATGTCTTGTGGCACTAAAGTTATTGTTTTATTAATAAATAAATATAGATTAGACAATAAATGATCTATGTTGATTTATAGAATTTTATAGAATTTTGATTCTCAACTAAAATTCTCCTTTATATTCAAGTCTTTATTCATATGAATTTATAGCTTATTCATACGTGATTACTTTGTTTCTAACTCCCCCCCCCCTATTTTTTGTGGAAAAAATTGTGTCATGCTAATGTGAAATTAAAATTTGCATTTCATAACAATTTATTAATTTCTTATTCTATCATTAGTGAATTATATTAGTTAGAAAGACCGTAACTTTTTATGTATTTTTTATTTGATCATAATATATTTTTACATTTCTTAAGTTACTGAAAGTCGACGTTGTTTCGTAAACAGAAATTTAGTTAATTCTTTTTTTCTTTTACTTTTATCAATTACAAGTTAAATATAAATAACATCATAAAATAGCAATTATTAATTATTAATTGAGTAAATTACTATTTTGGTCCCTGTAATTTGATCATTTAACCATTTAAGTCTAAAAACAAATTTTTCTAACAAATCAGGACTAATGATTTGTATTTTATAACTCTTTCAGTCCAATACACTAACAAATTTAAAATTTTCACTTAGTTTATAGTAAAATAACCAAAATACCCTTGAAATTAAATGATTATTTTTAATAACCTCAGGGACCAAAGCGTAATTTACTCTCTCACATATAAAATACACACACACACATGAAATGTTTTTATTTTTATTTTTCAAATTTTTTTAAAATTTAATTTTAAACATTTGGTTTCAAACGTCATATTTAAACCATTCATCTTATTTAACAGAAAATTTAAAACCGTTTGGCTTACAAACTTCTTATTCAAACTGTACTTAAACGTCCTTTTTAATCTATTTTTTATTCAAATCATAAAAGTCTTTTTAACTATTAATTTATTTAAACGTCTTTTTTTAATCGTTCAATTCTATTAGGTGGCTTTTTTAATTTTTTTTTTGTTTTATTTATACATGTTTCTTAACCATTCGGCTCATTTAAACGTAATTTTATGATGTTCTTTTATTTGAACGTCTTTTTACCATTCGTTATTAAAAAAGCTTTCTTTTTAAACCATTCATTTTATTAAAACAATGCTTTTTCTCTTTTCGATTTTTTTATCGAACCACAGGAACCAAAATAGTAATTTACTCTTACTAATTACATATTATGAAACTTCTTATTTTTCAAAATTGTTTTCAATGTGATTCTAAAAGTCTCGTAATCCCAAAGTAACCCTAGTTTCAAGCTCATAAACAAATCTTGTTTACATTACAAATTATGTTTATCTAGTGTATTATTCATTTTGAGTTATTTCTAAAGTTCAAGTTTGAGTTGACATCACCAAAAAGAGTTGAATATGCTTTCTAGTTTTGAATATGCAACTTAAGTTCATGACACGACCTTTAACTTGGTTTTCAAAAAAACATATAAACAGTTAAACCGACTAAACCGACCAATCCAAAGCAAACAAATCGGTTAAGCCGTTGTGATGCACTTATAATTTGGTCCATAGGTTGGTTTCAGCGGTTTTACTGTCACACCCCAACCTTAACGGCGAAAACGTTAAGATGTGAGGATTAAGATTGTTTATGCCGCACAACGCTGATTTAAAATGTCAATATTATTAATTTCCATGATTCAAGACATACAATAAGGAGATACATAAGTTTCAAGTAAAACAAGAATACAAACACAAATAACGTCATATGACAAATATGTCAATTTATTTTATTTCATTAAGTCCAGGTCCTTAATAAAATCAAGTCTTCAAGAGCACGTAAGCGGTAACAAGTCCTGAAACATGTTAAAGATAAGAGGTCAATATAAAGTTGGTGAGTTTTTCATAGTTTTCATACATAAATATATATAAAAGATGACAATTTATGTCATAGGTTAGTGAATGAAGTAACTAGGGATGTCTGAACAAATGTAACAATCAAACCTTGACAGATTACAAGATTAAACGATTAGCTAAGTGTACTTGGTCCCTATAGTGCTCAAAAATACGACACTAGGGCCACCAAATAGGCTTGTCAGACCCATAGATGTATGACGTCACCAGGCTAGCAATAGTTAATGATTGTACATATAATAGTCATAACATGGTAATTATCAAAGTTCAACTAACCACGACAAATAAAATGAATTTGCCCAAGTGTTTACAAGATTCAAACGAGTTTACAAGTGTAATGATCATAAGGTTAACATGTTTCACCCCAAAGTGTGAAAATATATAAAAAGAGGTATGGAAAAACTCACATGGATTACAAGGGTGACAAATAAGAAGGTCTTGCATAAATAATATCGAGGATTCGTTAACGTTCAACCTAAATGTATGTCGCATTAAGTTAATCATGATAATTACGATGTTAACGGTATAATGGAATTCATGGTTTACGTCAAACCCTTAAAATTCACGTGTGGAGTTTTACCGCGAGGCGTGTGTACAAACCAGGATCACAGTCAATAGTTACTCAGAACGACTCTATATGCTATATTTAAATAAAACAAACCAAGGTTCAAACTTTAAAACCATACGGAAGCGTTTTGTAAATAAAACAAACCCAAAGTATAAAAAATGCATAATATGGAAAACACGCGTCATCCAAATGTATAAAACCCATAATTAAAAGACAAGCAAATGTGTCTATAAAATAAAGCCTTAGGATGCATGCTGGACCCGTGTTGTGCTCCTACTGGCAAGCTGAGTTATCGACCTGAGAATAACATACTAAAAATGTCAACACGATGGTTGGTGAGTTCAAGAGTTGGCGTTCAAATATAAACAGTTTAACAGTTGTGATATATAAGTAGTGTATTGTAACAGATAGCTAGTCTATTAACAATAAATATTAATTCATA
>BJCO01363771.1:0-11838 GCA_018326465.1 Flaveria floridana
CCGATGAGAGATCCAAAGGAACAAACTACTAGATCTATGTTATCTTCGAAGCTGGTGGATTGGACTTGCTGAATGCTACATCCACACCAGTGATCAATCTTTCTCCATAATTCCTTGGTGAACAAACACTAAAAAAGATATGTTCTCTAACTTCTTCAGCAGAGGAGCATAGACGACAGATAGATGATGGAACTTGTATACCTCTTGATGATAAGTTACGATAATGGATCCGGTTTTGGAGAATTCTCCAAGCGAAACAAGAAACTTTCAAGGGAACCCACGTTGTCCACGTAAAGTTTCACAGAGCAGACACCGATAAAAACGATTCTACCATTAATTTCCACATTGACTCGACTGAGAATTGTCCCGACAAGTCTCTAGCCCATCTCAACTACCGTCTGCAGAATGAAAGTGAATTATCTGATCATTTGCTCCAGGTCTTCTAAATCCAAGAGCTCATCTTCTGATAAGTCTTGTTTTTTCCAGCACCAATTAATAGACATTACAACACCATATTCAAGCGATATTAGGTCAGTCAATTCTTTAATGACTCCAATTCAAACATGCCGGGAAACATGTCTTTTATAGATAATGTTCCAACCCACAAGTATTTCCAAAATCAAGTGGATACTAGTGAGTATGTACCAAGAAAGCGGGAAAAACCTTTGCATCCCACACTGGACGAGTGAATTAAGAGACAAGAAAGTAATTGAGCATAAAAGCAAGGGCCTTAGACTTAAACAATCATACCTTTCTCGGCCTTTTGGCTAAGATCAAGTGTAGTATCTGTTCTTATCAGTTTAATATCTGATATGTGGGTCATCGACCCACTCGATATTAATCTAATTTTTTAAGGGGGAAGACCCATTACAGTAGCTTGCTACTGGGGTTCTTCTTGTGTCGCCTTGGTCTTACACTACCACCAAGGCCAGGCACACCCCTCCAATCTACAGTCTAACTTTCAACATCCAGCTGCTTTTTTTCTATTACTGTTAAAATGTGTTTGCAATAGAGCTGCATCATCCAGATAAAGAAACTAGGGTTTTTGGTTTGTAGAACCAAACAATAAGAAGAAAGTATGTGATAAAATCAGTTTTGGTATCTTATTAAGAAAGAAACCATCAAATTCAAGTGGAGGTCAATTAAACACATACTTGCAGGTTGTTAAGAAGAAGTAAATGATTCACAAACTTCAAGGCAAGCTTTAATCCCCCGCTCAAAGTTGTTAAGAGAAGATATGGTGTCCATCAGTGCATCAGCCACCTTCTGTCTTCAGCAAAGAGATGCATGTTATATTCTTAAATATTTGATAGGTTGGAGCATCCAACTCAGCTTAAAGTATCTGTGGGTTTGACCAAAAGTTGATCCGAAGCAGTTATATACTAAACCCAAATTACAACTTTCGTTGTAGTTCCGTGCATTGTCAGAAATTCACACCCATAAGTCCATAACATAATTACATAAGGGTACCTATCAGATACAAGCTGAGTATCAGTTCCATTTGCCACTCTATTAAGAGAACTACAAGATCTCCATTTGCCACTCTATTAAGAGAACTAAAAGACCTGCACTAGGAGAATGTAGCAATGGTGTAACTTGAATGTACCGAAAAATCAAGAAATACAAACAAGTGACACTAATACGAACACGAACAGTCATGCCATGCTTAGGTTAATTTTTTTTTTTTGTTTATTATTACTTTTTTTCAATAATTTAATGGTTTGACCAGGTCAACGATCAACCCTCACCTTTACTCTTTTTTCAAAACGATGGTAAACTGGAAGCTGAGAAAATACTAGATACAATGAAAACAAAACAAACTACACGTATGCATGACAACGCTACAACTATTTCAAATGCATATCCTCTACAAGCATAATCGTGGTAGATACACCACATAGACCAAGTTAAAGAAGTATGACACCTTGATCAGTGAGAAACCCAAAGGTACAAATTATTCGATCTCCTCCATTATCTTTGAAACCAAAAATAGGAAAGCGCCACATCATATCTTGCCTTTCATGTGAACCAAAAGACAGAATACAAAAGTGCGTAGAAGAAATTCTTTCTAACCTTGGATGATGTGCATGAAACACGGTTAGATCATAACCTCATTTAGATCACGATCATCCTTCACTGTATTACACCCGCACCAGTTATCAATCTTTCTCCATAGTTACTTGGTGAACAAACACCAGAAAAAGGCATGTTCTCTAACTTCTCCAGCTGAGCACTGATGGCAGCTAGATGATGGAACTTGTATACCACTTGATTATAGGTTAGATAATAATGGTGTACCAAGGGCTAAGAGGATAATTTTTGTGTGTGCATATTTAGCATTATCATGACTCATGAGGTTTGATGTTATGTAATGCTCTAATGCAATTACAGAGAGCTTTCTTCTATTTCCTTCTAGAGATTTAATAACCATTTATGGGGCTTCATTTATAGATAGTAAAATGCAACCTTTGCATCCCACATTGGGTGAGTGAAGTAACAGGCAAGGGGCGAGTTGAGGATAAAAGCAAGAATCTGGTACTTTCACAATCATACCTTTCTCGGCCTTTTGGCTAAGATCAAGTGTAGTATCTGTTCTTATCAGTTTAATATCTGATATGTGGGTCATTGATCCACTTGATATTAATCTTATTTTTTAAGGGGGAAGACCCATCACAGTAGCTTGCTGCTGGGGTTCTTCATGTGTTGCTTTGGTCTTACACTACCACCAATGCCTGGCACACCCCTCCAAACTACAGTCTAGACTTTTAACTGATCAGGTGAGTTTGCAATAGAGCTGAAGCAGCAATATGATGGAACTCTAAGCTTTGAGATAATTTATTTGGATTTGTTTGGATTCATGTGATTCTTCAAAGAAGCAATAAGAAGAAAGCAATGGCATTAATTTGGTACTTTATTAAAGAACGAAACCATCAAAATTCAAGTGAGGTCAATTAACAGACTAGCAAGTTTACATGATGAAGAAGGATATGAATCAAATTTCAAGGCAATCTTTAATCCCCTGCTCAAAATTGTTAAGAGAAGATATGGTATCCATCAGTGCATCAGCCACCTTCTGTCTGTAGCAAAGAATTGCATTTTGTATATTATTACATGTTTGATTCAATTAAAGGTAGGTGTGCTAAACTAGTCATGTTTGCGGGTTGGCGGGTCGAAATGAACACAACACGAATCTGAAAATCGTGTCACACAAAAAACCCGAACCTAACATGAATATTCTAAAAGGTTGACACGAACATGATCTGCTTAATCTCAATTTTGATTTATCTATTATCTTTCTTTGCATATTAATACTTTAATATTAATAAATTTACAACAAAAAGATATGTATATAAAACTAATACATTTAAATTATAAAATCTTATGTAAATTCCTCTTTTTAACATTTAAGTTTTGGTATGAAATGCCCACCCACTTTTGTTCATGGCATGAAAAGCATTTTGAAACAATAAAAAAAAACTAACTGGCTAAACGGGTCAACCAGTTAACCCATCAGATTGACCTAGCATGGCCCATTTAGCTAAACATGTATGCGGGTTCGACCAAAACACTGACTCGAACCCATTTTTTGAGAATTTCATATCAGGTTCATGTTGTATCATAAATTCACACCCAAAACAAAAGGGTACCTATCAGATACAAGCTGAGGAGCAGTTCCATTTGCCACTCTATTGAGAGAACTAAAAGACCTGCAATCAGAGAATGTAACAATGTTGTAGGTTATTTGTATGAACAAGTGATTGATACAAACACGAATCTGATCCAATGGTTAGCACTCTTGCTTAGCCAGACGTGTTGGCAAACACCACACGCCGTTTGCCTGAGGCCCTGACTCTCTCAATCCCAAATTCCTTCATTTTGTGTATGATCTTCTGATCCACGCCATCTCACACATACAATTAGCTACAACTGTAAAGTGTAAACTACCTTTCTAGATCACTGAGCTTTGCCTCTGCCTCCAACTTTATTGGATCCTTATCATCTAGTAATGAAGCTGCATTCTTCAACACCAGCTTGAATGTACAAACCTGCAAATTGAAATCATCTTGCAGTTCATCCTCTAATTCTTTGGTTGTCAATGAAGGGATTAGGGAAAATTACCAAAATAAAAGTTTGATCGACCCAAAAAGCCAAATTGAACATTTGACTTTTAGCACTCTAATACTCTATTATCCACTTTCAACCAATACGTAGCTGACACGTGACACGGCTTAACTAGTGCCGGACCTAATCATTGGCTGGTCCATACGAAACTGAATACGGAGATGACACGTATCACGGCTTATAAAAAACGACAACCAAAAATAACTGAAAAGCGAATTGTATCCGTAATCGAATTGTGAATTTGGTTTTCGGTGCAGTTACTAAATACTAACCATATCCGAATTGTGAACTCATTTTTCGATTCGATTCACGGTCACACAAAATTTTATTAATTTGGCTCGGTTATCTGAACAATAACCGGCTAACCGAACCAAATAAACATAATAAATCAGTTGAAACTTTCGAATCGGTTAAATTCGGTTCGGTTAGGCCTATCTCTAGATCGGTTTGGTTAAAGGTTAGACGAAAAAAAATTTCATAACCGAATAAACCGTTAACCAAACCATTGAACACCCCTACTCTCACTGCTAGCTCGTAGCCGACCTCTCACAACACAGCTTTTATAAAGCCCGGTACAAGTGTCAGCTCCTCATTTACTTTCATAATAGACCAAGCCCATGATTGGTCGGCTAAGGTGTAGCCGACTTATCGGGCAATGGGTATTTGACACCTTATTATTGGTTGAAAACACATAAAACTAACTAAAAGTCAAATGCTCATTCTCTCAAAACAGATAGTCAAACTTTTATTTTGGTAATTTTCCTAGGGATTAGGTTAAGGATGAAAACCTCAACACCGGTGTTAGATTGAAAATTAACGATCGAATTCCTCTCTTGAGGAATACAATCTCTTGAAGCCGATATGAGCAGTCGTTGAACCTCTTCCAAATCCTTCTCCGGTGACTCTCCGGCACCTGCTGCAAATCAAATCGAACTCCAATCTAATGATCTAATCAATAACGAAGAAATTCAACCCTAAGTAGTGTATTGTAATGCTAATTAGCGTAATAAAAAAGTACTGATTAAGTTGTATGCAGATTGGAGGCTGTTGCGAGATGCATCAATCGGAGCTAACAGATACTTCGCCGCCTTCTTCTTCTGATCTCTCAACCAATCCTTGGGTCCTGCTGAGAGAATTCAACAATCAGCACATGAAATCAATGATAACAAGTTTTAATCCGAAGGTTATTGAAGAAATGTGAAGGTGTAATGGATAGTGGATTCCGTACAGATTCCGACGGAGAATGCGGTGGCGACGGGTGGTTGACGGAGGAAGGGGACGAGTGAGGCTAAGGAAGTTAGAATGACGCCACCGGCGGCCTCTCTGCGGGTGGTGGTGGTGGTGTTTGACAGTGGTGGCGATTTTGGGAGATTTGGGGGGAGTGCGGTGGTGGTGACGACGGTGGTGGAGGAGATAAGGGTGGAGATTGACGGTGGTGACATCTTTTCCGGTGGTGGTGGTGGTGGTGGTTATGTAACTTATTGGATTAATATTATTTTAAGAAAGGAGTTCCTCTGTTGAAATATTGTAATTACTCCTCCTACACTATACAACCTTTACATATCAACCATTGAATAGCTTTGCTATTATTATTATTAAAAAAGTTTTTAACCACAAACTATTAAATTACTTGAGCTAAGTTAGTTACATTAAAATGATATAACTCCGTTACCATCAAAGCTAGCTCCTGATTTTATTCATAATGTAATCATACTAACGATTTATATTTGCACTCAAGTAGAATTAAAGTGTCTGGTTTTAAAGCCTATTATTTCTAGTGTTATTTGTAAGTAATCCGAGACAATCTCCAAAACAAATTATGTTCCTTATCAGGGCCAACCTTGAGGGTGAGCCGGGTGGGCGACCGCCCAGGGGCCGATCTCCTCAGGGGCCCCGAATTTTTAAAAAAGTTATATATTATATATATATATATGTGTATTTTTTTTACAAAAAAAAGCTATAAACTATTAATAAACTCACTACAAAGACCCAATAATATTTTTATTATTTTAACCTATATAATCTTAGGTTAAAGCTTATTAACATTATAAATAGGTTAACCCAATACCATTTACCCAATCTAAACTTATTTTAATATGAAAAATTGATCGAAAGCTTTGTATAAAAAATGTTAATAGAACTTCCCAATTCGTATAAGTAAATAAATTAGCTTATTTTGATACAATATTCGTTTTGTTTACTTGTTATAACAATTATCGTCGTATTATAATTTTTTTATATACAAATTATTCGGTTTTGATTTTTTTATACGTCATATTATAGGAGCCTCTTTTTTGTCTCGCCCCGAGCCCAAAATCTCTTAAGAATTCTCGGGACCAATTCTATTCTTTGTTGGATTCCATAGTAAAAATATAACTGGTTAAATATCCAAAAAGGCGAATGACATAGAATCAACAATTTAAATTTGGAATGATGCTTCCAATGAGCATTCGATGTACCACAAATAACCACATCTGGCTACTATATCTACAATGGTATATGTTATTTGTGAGGCATATCTTGGCATTCAAATATTTAATTTTTTTTCTTGAATATTGAAGGTACAGACATTACATTACAACAATAACATATGTCACATAGTTGCACTCCGCAATTTACACTTATGGATCTGGATCTATAACAAGCACAATCTCAGAACCAAAAAAGAATTTGGCTTCAAACCAATAATTTTATATAAAATTCACCTCATACCGCGGATCCAATCCCCTCGACATGTAAACCAAGACGAAGTGTGTCGAAATTTCAAGACCATTTTAACCGGATTTCATCATCTAGTTTCATCGCATCTCTCCACATGGCTAATATCAATAGATCGCGGGAAAATCTCACTGGATAATCCTGTTATCTGTACCACTTCCTTGAGAGTTCTCTCTCACAGAAAGCTTTGTACCACTGTTGCCATCTTTGTTCGTTTGACTTTGACCTTGACTATTTCTGCTCCCTGAAAAGCTCTGCCTCCAGTTACTAAACAAAGTAGCACTTCGTGACGTTTTTGACGAATTGTTTTTTAATAATTCAGCACTGAAGTCTTCTTCCCTTACAACCCGAAAAGGGTTTTCCAATGCTTTCAAGATATGAGTCATTTGCGGGCGTTTTGATGGCTTTGGATTTAGGCAAGACTTAGCCACTATGGCTACAGCCCATACCTCCTCCACTAAGTCTTCGTCTATAACTAGAGATTGATCAACAAATTTGGATATCGAATCTTTGTCATAGTTGTTGATCAAAGTCAAAGTTTGGTCAAGCCATTCTTTTGTGGAAGTGTCTTCTGGATTGCTGATTCCAAGTTTACCCGTTACCAGCTCGAGTAAAACTTTTCCAAAACAGTATACATCATAAGCACAACTAGGAGCTGGCGATCCTGTTTGTTTTAAAAATATCAAAAAACTTAAGTTACAACTTGACTAAAAGTTATATAGAGGAAGCAGAGAGTAACACAAAAGTAGTTGATGACTTGATGTTATAATGATGTTGACATACCGGAAGGTGTTGATTCAGAGCTCCTGCACATTCACAAAGAAGAAGAGAAATATATAAGTATGTTGTATGAAAAAGGTTGTGGTAATAGTAACCATAAAGGATAAAAGAAAAGGTCTAATAAGATAATTTACTGCAAGTTTGACAGCAAGATTGACATTCATAGTACACAAGTCCATGAAGCGATTGTGGTTGTTAACATGTTTATCAATCGTTTATTTCATTAACATTAATCGCTACATGATTACTATAACGAGACAAAGTCTGGATATCATGTCAATGCTAATGTTCAATATGTCTAGATGGGTAAGCGGGTCGTTTTTAGAATGGGTTGAGACGGCCCAGACAGGGTTTGGTTGATGAGCAAAGTAGCAAACACTTGGATACATTTTTCCAATTGTTTGCTTAAATACCTAATCTGTTAATTATATTTATGAAAACAATATTACTACAATGATAATCTAGGAACATATTTTTTGGTCAGATCAGTTGAGATAAAGCAAAACCCAAATCGTCCTGTTCAGAAGTAAGCTCTACCCGATCCTCGTAGAACAGAATTATTAGAAGAATATTGAATTCCCATTAGTTTAAACTTACAGAACAGAAAAAATAATACTTACGATGAAATTCGCAGCAGCTTTGTGATAGCATTCTGATTGGTATCGACTTCTTGAGCACAAACTTCACTCAAGCTTCCAAGGCGCGCATCATAATTATCATCAAGTAGGATACTGCTTGCTTGAATATCTCTGTAAATAAGAAATTAAGAGAAATGAATGACCCAAATTCTCCTCAACCAGCAAGAAACCAAGGCTATTTGTATAGTATAATAACAATAACTGAAAGTTAAGTTTTTAATTACCTATGGACAAGGGGAGGATTGCATTCATGATGCAAGTATGCTAACCCTTCAGCAGCTCCTATAGCAATTTTTAATCTCGTGATCCAATCCAACGACTGCAAACCATCATCTTCCAAACTGGTAGATCTGTATAAAGAATTCGATAAATCTCCATTTGGCATGTACTTGTACACCATGAGCTTTTCAGTTTCATGTTCTAAACAATGTCCCAAAAGGGGTACCAATCGAGTGTGCATACCCTTACTGTACAACTTCAATTCCGACATGTAACAATCTTTCGTTGAGGTTCGCATATCAATTCTCTTAATAACCACATCAGATCCATCTTCTAATCTCCCAGAAAAGATGTCTCCACTATGCCCATGCTTCATAAGGTTTGTATCACTGAAACCAGTTGTAGCTTGCAGCATTTGCTCATATGTAAATGAGTCCGTGAAGCTTACAATATCAACTAAACTATCTTGATCATTCACGTTTCCTTCTTCTTGAATAGGTTCTACGTTTGCACTTCTTTGGCTTACACTTTTCTTATTACATGTTTTTAACATCAAAACTACTATTATATATATAATTACAATAACACCAACTCCACCAAGAACTCCCGCCAACACAATTCTCAAAGGTTTTCTGCTGTTTTTTGAGACTGGAGGTTGCGCAGGCGCTATGGAACTTCCATCAAAAGGAAGACCATTCATAACATAGAACGTTTCACAATCACTCAAACTCCTTTGATCAGGAAGTCGAGGAAAGCAGTTTCTTGATAACAAAGTACTATTTCCAGTACCAACCTCTAAACGCTGAAGATAATTGTTCGAGAGATCAATCAACTCAACATTTGGAAGATTGAAACTCAAGTTCCCATAGAACTTATTGTTCGAGAAGTTTAAGGTAACACCAGAAGTATTGGGAAATAATGTGACATCCGAAAGACTACCAGTAAAGTTATTACTAGACACATCAAGAAAGACAATATCTCGTAGGTTCATTATCAAGTCACTAGGAAACTCACCACCCAAATGATTATTCCCAATCAACAACCTCCTCAATCTTGCTAACCGTCCTAACTCCCTAGGTAACGACCCAACCAACGAATTCAACCCAAGATCAAGCTCAACCAACCGCGAAAGATTTGCAAGCTGCACAGGCACAGAAGAAGCAAGACTATTGTTGGAAAGATTCAAGAACCTCAAACCCGAAAGCAAACCAAACTCAGGCGGAATCGGCCCAGACAACGAATTCGATGACAAATCAAGAACCGTAAGACTGGTCATAGCTGAAAACACAGAGGGTATGGATCCTGTAAGCATGTTAGACGACAGATTCAAGACCAATAACGACGAAAGCTGACTCAAAGAATCAGGGATTCTCCCAGTAAGATCATTATCCGAAAGCAGTAAACTATTAAGCTGATTTAAACCACCGATTGATTGAGGAATTGGGCCTGAAACTGAGCTAGACCTAAGGTCGAGCACCTGGAGTGCACTAAGGTTTAGCCCCAACCATGAGGGTATTGACCCCGGGAGATAAAACCCAGAGGAATTAAACGACACTAATCGACTACAATTCACCAAAGAATCAATATCGAACCTAGGGTTCCGACCCCCAACCCTAGTTCGTCGTAAACCGTACAAATTTACGCCGGTGACTCGACCGTTGACGCACTGGACCCCGGTCCAATTGGTGCATGGTTCGGACCATCTTGACCAGTGTTCGGCTCGTATTCCTAAAGAAGCTCGGAGATCAAATAACGCGGCTCGTTCAACTCGGGAACTCAGTGGAACCACCTGAGTCAACACCGAGTTAACCAGCAAGAAGAATGAGAAAGAGAAATTGAGTAATACGTTAAGCAAAAGCTCCATGATTTAACCCTTTACTCCGATTTGTGCGAAGTGGGTGTGTGATTTTGGCGCCAAAAAAGCCTTTTTGGAGTGATTAAATGCAATTTAAAGGAGTATTTTGTGTGCATAATATATGGGTGTAATACAATGGTGGAGCTTTAATGGGAGCTGAAGAAGAATAAATGGAACCTTAAAGGCTATGGGGAACACACAAACATGATACGATAGTTGCAGGTTTACGTTGGTTGACTGAAGAATGAAGAATGATCGAAGGAAAAAGATGAAGGTTTTATGTTGTATATTTGCTTTTGTAAGTATTTGTAGCCAAATCAACAGGCATATAATGATTAAGAAATTATACGTATTATCTATTTGAAATCCTAATGATGAATATAAATAGTAGACGTTTCTACCAGTTATTATAAGTTTCATTTCAAAAAGCATTTAATCGTGTTTTCTCCCAACTTAGGTTTGTGTAAAATACGTGTTTTTATTTGATCAAAATGATAAAATATCTACTCATAAGACTATTCGTACTTGGGGGTATAAGTAAGAGGTTTCTTCGAATCTAATCGAGTCGAATTCGAGTTAATCGAATCGAATAAGTCGAATTTTGAAATTTTCAAACTGAATTCGAATTCAATTCGAATTCAATTCGAATTCGAAGTATAAAAATCGAATTCGAAACATTCAAACTGGATTCGAATTCGATTCGTATTCGAAAAAAGTTCAAATTACGAGTCGAATTCAGATCGAGTTTGATTTTATTCGTTTCGTATTTAATAAAAAGATATTTAATCAAATAGTATTTTTAAAATTCATTCGACAAATAAATTTCAAATGCTTAAAATATATAAACAAGCGTAACATATGAAATATTATAAGTCAAAAGGTATAAATCAAGCTCTAATATTTTAGATTATCTATTTTTTTAAACTTTTACTTCTTAATTTCTCATATGCATATTCCTAAGTTAATATGCAAAATAAAGAAATGCATGTGTGTGTATTTGTAATTCGAATTTCGCATTGAATCGAATCGAAAATCACAAATTCGCAATTCGTTCGAATTCGATAATTAAACTTCGAATCGAATCGAATTCGAATTTGAAAATTCGAATCGAATTTCGAATCAGTGATTTTCGACTAGAATATTTCGAGTTTTTCGAATCCGATTCGAATATAGAACACCCCTAGGTATAAGGCTTTCGGGATGACAGACGCAAGAGGGAAAAAAGAAGAGGCTACAGATGTGGTGAGGGAAGAGGGAGGTTGTCCCTTGTGGCAATGAACCACTTGTGAGGGAGGATACCAAGTTTTGTGTGAGGAGGGAGAAAGGAAACTTCGGACATGCATAAGAATGAAAGATTTTTGGGATGGTTCTGAAGATATTTTTGACAGATTAATGTAAAACTGTTTGTAAAGTCATGTGTTGTTAATTTTCTAGCTTTCAAAGACGTGCGACGATTAGCATACCACATAAAAACATTGCTTACAATGTAAGCATTGTTCGGCACAC
>BJCO01363778.1:0-15310 GCA_018326465.1 Flaveria floridana
TTATTATATGTACACAACTAACCATTTAATTGTATAACATATCTAATGCTATTATTAATTTGTAATGTCATCTAATTAATATAAGTAACATTACAAATAATACCATTGAACAAAATATCCTAATAAATTGTTCCATCTCATATGCAACTTGTTTAGAAAACCCATTTTCTAAATTGGTGTTAATATTTTATTGCATGATCATATCATCAATTAAATATTAATTGGTGTTTGCTAAGCTTGTTATTGGGTATAACCCGACTTGGATCATAACGTACTAACCACATCAATATTCTAAGTGTCTTGGGCACATAGAATCCTACATGCTTATCAGCTAAACGACCCACCCCCACTTTTTATTATTTTTTATTTTTAGGTAATAAATACTGAAACTTAAACTATTCTCCCTCTAAAATTCTAAAACAGAAAATCTTTTTGTGTTTTTGAAAATTTTAAGATAAAACTGAAAATAAAATAAAATAAAATAAATTTGACAGAAAAAAATGAAAACTAAGACAAAAACTGACGGACTATGAACCCGACTCCTCCGAAATTACATGCTCTTTCTTTTGACGTCACTAACCTCTAAAAGATAATAAAATCTTGTTTTAGCAAAAGCTTTTGTATAGAGGTCGGCATGCTAAAAATCCGTGTTAATTTTAATTACATCGATTAAATGCTTTCCAAAACAATCACGTATGAAGTGATATTTAATGCCGATGTGTTTGGTCTTGGGATGTTGTATCAGATTTTTAGTTGCAGCTATGGTAGTAGAATTATTAACAAAGATAGGAGTGTTAGTAAATTGCAAACCGTAGTCCCGTATTTGCTGTTGAATCCAGATGATTTGAGAGCAGCAACTTGCAGCAGCAATGTATTCATCTTCACATGTTGACAGAGCAACAGATGTCTGCTTCTTACATTGCCATGTGACTAACCGCCTGCCAAAAAATTGACACCCAGCAGATGTCGACTTGTAGTTCATCTTGCATCCACCATAGTCTGAGTCATTGTACACTGTAAGTTCAAAGTCATCATAATGAGGATACCACAACCCGAGTGTTGGAGTACCCTTCAGATAACGAAAGATCCGCTTCACCCCAAGCAGATGATTGACTTTTGGTTTTGACTGATATCTGGAACAGAGACACGTGGCATACATGATATCAGGACGAGAAGCTATGAGATACATTAGAGATCTGATCATTCCGTGATACATGGTGGCATCTACCAAATCCCCATTTTCATCTGGTGCCACATCGTGGTTTGTGGCAAGAGGGGTACCAACAACCGTTATATTTTCCACATAGAACCTACTTAAGATGTCTCCCACGTATTTGGTCTGATGTAGAAAGATTCCATTAGGTGTGATCCACCTGTAACCCCAGAAAGAACTTCATCTCTCCCATTGCACTTATTTCAAATTCAGCTTTCATCACAGATTCAAATTCTTTACAAAATGCTTCATTTTTTGAACCGAAGATTATGTCGTCCATGTATATCTGAACCAACAGTAAATCACCATCTTTTTCTTTAATGAACAACATGTAGTCGATCACTCCCCTTCGAAAGCCATGTTTCAGCAGGTGTGTGGAGAGCTTTTCATACCAGGCTCGAGGGGCTTGATGTAGCCCATACAAAGCCTTGTCCAATTTATAAACCCTATCTCGGTGATAAGGATCTTTGAAACCTTCGGGCTGACTGACGTATACTGTCTCACGGATTTCACCATGTAAAAATGCACTCTCTACATCCAATTGATACACCTAGATCTTCATGTAGGATGCGTAGGCTAGGAAGATCCTAATTGCTTCCATCCTAGCCACTGGTGCAGATACCTTATTGTAGTCCACACCTTCGACTTGTCTGAACCCTTGAACTACCAACCGTGCCTTGTTTCTAATGTTAACCCCCTTTTCATCTTTCTTGCAACGAAGAACCCATTTTATGCCGATTACTTTTGCACCCTTTGGTCTGTCCACTAGTGTCCACACCCCTAGCTTCTTAAATTGCAGAAGTTCTTCTTGCATAGCATTTACCCATGCCTCATCTTTCAAGGCATCACTTACATAGTTGGGCTCGACTTGAGAAATAAAACACTTAAATGCCCCATCATGTATGTATCCCTTTTCTATCACTGCTGCATAATCAGCTGTGTATAGCTGATTTCTTGTTTAAACTCCAGAGAGTAAATCCCTAATGAAGTTGTCTGGGGGATGATTCACACTAATAATCACTGGTTCATCTGTGACTGGTTGATCATTTGCCCTAGAATTTTCAGCCAATTCACCATCGTCTGCAGGTGTATTTCATCTGAGGAGTGATCACTAACTTCCAGATCTTCCTCTGAAGCCCCAGAATCACCATCGATTAGAGCTGGAGTGCTTGAGTCTAAATTAGGAGTATTCATGACGTCATACATCATTTGAGCAGCCACCTCGTCATCAGAATAAGCAGGAGGAAGATTGAAGGACTTGAAAAATCCATCATAATCAAAGAAGAATGATGGACCTTTTCCATAAGTGGGGTGGTGTATCTTTGAACATCGATGTTGCACCACACTTCAACTTGACCAGTAGAGTTGTTATAAACCCGTTTGTCTGGTATATTATATCCTAAGAATATGCCTTCCGCTGCTTTCTCACTGAACTTCCCAGTTTGAGTTTTCTTTAATAGCATGCAAGGTGCCCCAAATGGTTCTAGATACTCCAGATTTGGTTTACGTTTTTGGAGCAACTCATAACAGGTCTTACCATGACGTTTAACCACTAAGACCCAATTGAGTGTGTAGCATGCATTAGCCACTGCTTCATTCCAAAATTGAATTGACAGCTTCAAATCTGCCAACATCATCCTCATAGTTTGAATCAATCTTCGATTTTTGCGTTCAACAACTCCATTCATCTGTGGAGTGAAAACAGAAGAGAATTGATGAATAATCCCTTTCTCTCGACAGAAAGCTTCCATCCACTGATTCTTGAATTAAGTGTCATTGTCTGAACGAATCTTCCTTACTTTCAGCTTATATAGAGACTCCAGTGTAGTAACCAATTGTTTGAATGAATCAAACGTCTCTGACTTTGTTTGAGAAACATCACCCATGAAAATCTTGAATAATCATCAGTTACTACAAAACAATACCAATCTCCTGCAATGCTTTTAGTACTGACAGGGCCAAACAGATCTATATGCAAAAGCTCCAGTGGAATCTCAATAGAGTGAACTTTCTTAGATTTGTGAGATTTCTTGGTCTTTTTCCCTTTCTTGCATGCTATACAGAAATCTGAAAGCTGAAAGTTCTTGACTGCTACGCCTTTAATCAGTTGATTTTGAACCAAATGATTCATCTTCCTAGGATTAATGTGTCCCATTCTCCTGTTCCATGAAATAGAATCCCTCTCGGTGGCTTTGGACAGGAAACATTGAGCAGCAGACTCAGTTGTTGAGGCTTTTGACATATCCAAGACATACCGATCATTAAATATTGAAGCTGACAATAGAACTTTCTCCTCAGGGATAACATAATCCTTCTTCAGAATGTAGCATCGCTTATTATCAAACAGAACTTTAAAGCCCTTGTGACAGATTTGAGAAACTAAGAGTAAATTGTTCTCCAGTTGTTGAACATAGTTGACTTTATCGAACTTTACCTTCTCATTTCCCACTTCACCTTGAGTTGTGATATAACCTCCTTTATTTCCTGCAAAAGATACATATCCCCCTTTAATTTGTTTGACATTGAAAAGGAGAGACAGATTCCCGGTCATGTGCCTGGATGCCCAACTATCAATAATCCAGGTGTTAGTGATAGCGCTGTAGCGGACAACCTGCACAAAAACAGAAATGATCAGTTCAAGAGTGGGACCCAAGCCTTTACTGGCTTGGGTTTCCCAAAGGCATCATGCATTACAAACTCCACCCACTGTCCTTCGGAAGATGAAGACACCCTTGTTGAGTTTGCTTGCCACAAACCAGTTTTATGTAAGGCCTGTTTATGATAAACAGATGACTGGTTTATAGTTTAAACTTTTGGTTTGCTTTCATCCCTAGGTTTTACCTCAGTTAACTCAGCTTTGCCAGGAGCTTGTCTGTGTTGCTTTTGGTATTTCGGAGGGGTAGTTGATCTTGTTTTAGAAAATCTAGGTTTATTTTCATGAAAAAGTTCAAATTTTCTTCTAGGTGTCTAATAGTAAGGACAATTAGGAGAAATATGTCCTTGTTCTCCACAACTATAACAGGATCTCCCCTCAACGGGTCTGGGAGATCTGTCGTGTGGGGGAGAGTGGGATCTAGGGCTGGTCTCTTTCTTGTCAACTTTAGGTTTCTGACCTTCTTTGAACAAATTTTATTAGTTTGACAATTTGATTATTTTTTACTTTCATTTTGCTAAGATTTTGATATTGAGCAGTTCTGGACTGAGTTGGTTTTGTATTTTTAGATTTTAAGACATGAACTTTTGAACCCAACCCAAGTGTAGCATTGCTATTCTCATAATCCCTGTTTTCAGTGACAGCCCCATCTGTAGTGCCAGAACTAGATGCCTTTTGTTTAGTAACAGATTGCACAATGTTATCTGTGGAATCTGGATCACTGACCAGAGGGGTCGTCACCACATGATCCTTGATAGGGTTATTATTTATAGGTCGACATTTTGTATTCAAAAGGATCGCATGTGGTGGTCGCATTACTTTATAACCAAGCCCTTCCCCACCATTTCTTTCTTTTACTAAGTTCCGAACAATATGAGAGGAACTAGCTAGACTGTAAGTTTTTGATTTAACGATTCAATTTCAACTTGCAAAATAGCTTTTTCTTTTTTAGTTTCCTTTATTGTTGATAAATAGAACTTAATGTCATTTGCTTGATTTAAGGCAACAACCTCTGTTTCCCTAAGTTGTTTACCTAATAAATCAAGTTTTTCTTTAAAGCTGCTTTCATTTTGTATTAAAACTCGATTAGCTTCAGTGCATACTTTCAAGTCATTTACCAGACTATCATTGTTATCTAACAACGTAGCAAATTTTAAGTCTATGCTTTCAAGAAACTTATTACATTTAACACAAGCATGCTTATCAAATAGTTCATCTTTAGAATCTACCTGTGTAGAGCTAGAAGTGTTAGCAATAAATACAAACTTGGATTCCTCGATGACAGGAGATTTCATGCTAGCAGCAGTCAATTCTTCTTCAACCAAGTGATCCACGACATCCATAGCTTCTCCAACTTCTTAACTTGCATTGTCAGCTATGATATCTCCTTCACTTGCTGATCCATCATCTAGATCTTCTACTTGTGCCACATTAGCTTCACCATCAGACAGAAACCTGAAAGACTAGTCCTGTCCTTCATCTCCTTGAGCAGCCAATGCCTTAGAATCCTGACTTGTTGATGCAGCTTTCTTTTCTTTGTCCTGACGGTTGATTGATGAGAAAGGGTTACCATTTCCGGTCTTCTTAGGTTTCACGCACTCTCTTTTGAAGTGACCCTTTTCACCGCAGTTGAAGCATGTAACTTTGGTTTTATCAAAACTAAAGGTTGTATCTTTGGTGGCAACCAGATTTTGCCCCGTCTTCTTCACAAACTTCTTAGCCCTTCTAACAGCACTGGCTAAGGCCCACATGATATCCATTCTTTCCAACTCCGTCTCATCTACCTGCTTATAGTCTTCATCTGCTAGATGACAATTTCCGATCTTACTAGCAACCAATCTATCATAAGACTATACAACAACAGCAAGTAGATCCATGTGTTCCTTGGCTACTTCAGCTGCAACATTACCCAGGTTTTTAGTATTAAGCTTAGTAGGATTTGAGACAGGGATACTATATTAGGTTCCAGAAGAACCTGATGATTCACTTCCCGAAGAGACACTTTGAGAAGTTCCAGACGTGTTGGAAACAAACGCTGTATGAAGAGGTGCTCCAGATGAAATTGGGGTAGAAGCAACGTTATAGAGTGAAGGATTCTGGGTGTAAGATCCTTTCTTAGACTTGTATTTCAACCGCAGTTCCTCTTCCCTTAACTTCAAGATAAAATCATTTATGTCTAACATGGCGAAAGTATCATTCTGTCTCAGATTAGACATAAACGAATCCTATTTATCTGGAAGAATGTTAGCAAAGCTTGCTACTTTGTCCTCCATTGTTCTAGTAACCCCATGTGTATGCAGCTCACTTATCATATGATAAAACCTATCAATAATATCATCCAAGCTCTCATTTCCTATGGGTGGAAGGTTATCAAATTCCTTCTTGAGAGCTTTAGCCTTCAGCGCCTTCACGGTTGCATTGCCATCATATCTCTTTTCCAGAGCCTCCCATAACTATTGATACATTATGTTCCTAGTTTATGTACTTAAATGTAAAAGTCTTTCATTTCTTAGACACATGTAATGCATGTGCTTAATGAAATATGATATGCGTTTTGATGTTTATTTGTCTTTGATTATATCATATTCTTATTGTATTTGGTATTACTCATATGTATGACAATTATATATAGGTTTGAGGTTGTTGTACATAGTTTTGAGTCAATAATGATCCAGAAATGTGTTCAACTTAGTCGGGTGTTTATTCATGCTAATAGAGCATACTTATGGACCATACGCACGAATGAACCATTCTTATGGACCAGTCGCATGACTGAAGCAGGAGACTGGATATGTCGTACGATTGAAATATAAGATTGACTCAGTCGCACGAGTAAACCTTCAGTCGTGGGTATGAGTCAAACGCATGAGTCAGTCGCACGACTGAACCATGCTAATGGCTCAGTCGTATGAATGGATCCTGAAAACCTATAAATACCACATAATTCGTGGAAAAAAAGAACACTTCGAATGCTATCATACCCTAGCCGTCCAGAGCGTCCCAATTCTTCCATCCAACTTCATAGTTCGTTCCTGATCGATTCTAACTCTTTCTTAACATTTGTTTAGTCGTTAGATTGATCAGGTTGTCATTCTCATTGATTTGATCGCCAATCAAATAGAAGTCCCCGCTATTTGATCTGGTCTCACGTAGAATCAGTTAGTATTCCGTACGAAAACGGTCCTAACAAGTGGTATCAGAGCTTTGGCTCGTGATTTTACGTGGATTTGATTAGTTTTGGTGTTAAAAATTAACGTTCTTAATCAAAAGATTCACGTTTTTGCTTCAAAACGTGTTTTTGATGAGTGCATGAGTTAAAGTTTTGACTTTTCATCATACGGCAGATTAGGGTTCCTGAAAAATTCGTATTTTGTGTCAAAGTGTTCAAAATTCGTTTTTTTCAAACACAGTAGCCTCAGTCGTACGATTGGATCAATCGTACGATTGAATCCCATTCGCGTATTCCAATCATACGACTGGACTCAGTCGCATCTTTCATTCGCACGGTTAAGCTATTCTAGTCGGTTGACCTCAATCGTCCTCTTCATTCGCACGACTGAATCCAATCACACGAATGAAATCATTCGCATCCTTTAATCGTACGATTGACCCAGTCGCCTTGCTCAATCGCACGATTGAATCTGTTTTGTCTTTAGGTTATCAAGTTTCAAGCCATGGAAGACCAGTTTGCTGCGTTCACTACTGGCAAAGACTCGCGCATCCAAAATCTTCTTCTTCTGGAAATATGAGATAGGGAATCACAACAAACCACCAAAGTTGTTAACGTTGGATGAATACCCATAGTGGAAGTAGCGGTTTGAGATATACTTGAATGGAGTAGACCCTAATCTATGGACGACCATTGAGACTGGTTATAATGTACCAGTCAGTGCTAATGGGGTGAAGTTGACTCTGGGGGGTATGAACAAAGCTCAGAAGGTTCTGCATAACGCTGAAAAGAAAGCTTATGTAAAATGTCTTTCATGTCTTACATATATGTAATTGAATGGGTATGAATGAAATACAATGTGTGGTTGATGCTTATAATGTTTAATATTTCATTGTTTATTGTGTGATAACATATATTGAACTAACTTTAGGTTTTTCAATCGTATGAAGTATTCATGCGAATGGACCATGCTAATGGACCATACGCATGAAACTTCATGCTAATGGAGCAATCACACGACTGAACCAGGAGACTGGATCAGTCGCACGATTGAGACATAAGATTGGCTCAATCGCATGACTGAACCTTCAGTCGTGCGTATGAACCAATCGTGTGATTCAGTCGCATGACTGAACCATACTAATGGTTCAGTCGCATGATTGGAAAACCCTAACCTATAAATACCACTTAATTCGCGGAAAAACGCAAGAATTCGAATACCTACCCACATAATCGTATCCTAGTCGTCCAGAGGCTCAAGAAAACCTGTTCCAACTTCATAGTTTGTTTCTGATCAATTCTTGTTCGTTCTTAACGTTTGTTTCATCGTAGGATTGATCAGATTGTCGTTTTCACTGATTGGATTGCCAATCAAATAGGATTCCGCACTATTTGAGTTGGTATACATGCATTATCAGTTAGTACTCCGTACGTACACGGTCCTAACACAATATGGAACTAGACAAATGAAACAAAGAACAAAAGTAAGAACACACAAGGTAGAGAGTACTGCAGGACCGGTTATGGTTATGCAACAGTTTCAAGGATTGGTTTTCAAGGATGATGTATATTGCTCTCAAGTGTAAGAACACACAAGAACAAACAAGTATTGGTTTTTAAGGATGATGTATATTGCTCTCAAGTGTTTTACAATTGTTACAAGGCTTAGTCCTAAGAACTGGTTACATGAGACACTTTATACTACACCCTACAGCCAGCCATACTTTGAAGGCTAGCTCAAACAATAATCTAGACTACAAGATTAATGTTAAGTCAAAAGGCAGATTGTCTTTTTACAAGTGACTATTACATGCCATATCTTACATCCTAATTTATTCCAAAAAGGATAAAAGTATAAGAGTGAAAAATTACAGACTCAAACAACATAATGTACAATTGACAAAAGTATGGAGATAATAACCAACTTGTATAAGTTGGTGAGTCTTCAGAGAAGGAAGTGGAAAGTGATTCAGCTTTTGTCAAAAGTAAGTCAGAGAAAGCATGTCTGCTTTGTCTTTGGAAGATATTAGTCTTCAGGCTTCAGAAGACTTTGTCTTGAAGCTTCAGAAGACTTCACCTTTGGTCTCAGAAGAATTTGGTCTTTGACTTTGAAAGATTTGACACTTAGTGAATTTCTTTGTGCATTGTCAAATCTTTCAAAGTAACTTCTTTGTGCTTCAGAATGCATGCTGAGAGATCTTTGGTTAGCATCATCCTTTAAGATAACTCTTACAAATGCATACCACCCATATTTAAAACCTCTTATTTTTTCCATTTGTCATTACCTTTTAGGTCAAATATATCTATTTAGGGTTCATATTGTCATCATACTATTCATCCATGTAAACAACATCAAAAATCATAAAAATACAAACATTTACATGGAATTCTCTTTAGAATTTAGCTATACTATTATGGTATATATATTTGCCTCAAAATAATGTTAAACATGTAAAAGTAGTGATCTAAAATCACCTTTTTGATGAATCTCGTAAGAACCCTAGAACCGAGATCTACATCATGCATACGTAACAGTACTATCTTTAGCACCTCATTCATATGATCATAGATCTATGTAGATGAAATGTAAAATCTTTCCTTTCTTAAACATTGCAAGGTTTCTCTCTCTAATAACACTTTCTCTCTCTAGCTTGTTGGGCTCTTTTAGTTGTAAGTAAAATGGCATGTGAGGCACTATTTTTCCTTTTATAGTAACTTTTTAGGTCACACATAATTTCATCATGCCAACTTTGGTCCTTTACCTTTAGTAAACCAAAGTTCTTTATTATTTTCCTTTAACTGGGTTTCTTATAAAATCTAGGAAGTTACACATGGATTGAGTGAGAACAAGGTTCTTATCAAACTAAGGTAAAAACCAGATTGAATAAAATAACTAACATAAACCCTATCCTTAGGGTTGATCACGGGTGATCTAGCTTGATATCCTCATGAAAAAATTTCAAATCGTGATTCGAGAATGTTATTTGGGTTGGATTGATGGATTTAAGCCTCTAAATAATCAATTAAAAATCATCCTTTAGTCCCTAGTTTTGGCCTCCCTTCATTACCTAATATTTAGGGCTTAAATATATGTCAAAAGCCATCAAAACCCTAATTTACATGAAACTTGATGTAATTTACGGCAGTTCCAACGTAAATTATGTTATCTAGATGGGATTACGCCAAAATTGCTTCTATATTATGCCACCTTTTATAATACTTTCTAATTCTTCTCCTATTCACGCGTATTAGGCCTAATTCTTGTATATTCTTTATCAATACCTTATAGTAAAAACAAAACACTCAAGGTAACTATATTTTATGCATAGTTATGATAAAAAAGCATACAACTCCATGCGTAAATGTGTGAAAACTACCAACCTATCACAGGAATGGGGAAAGATTTAAGAACTAGGTATGGGATTATGAGTAGTAGTAACCCAGCCTTGTACTATTTCTAGTACAATATGAAACACGAAATCAGTTTAAAGATAAAACTTAGATCATCAACATAATGATCTATAAAAGATAACAATTAGTAAAGTAGATAGAATAGAATCAATAGCTAAGTTAAAACAATAATAGGAATGACATAGAGGAAGGTCTTTTATGAGAATATTTGAGAGAAAAAAAGAGCGTATTATGCACCTCTCCCTCTCCCTCACTCTCTATCTCTCTCTCATACATCCAAGGCAGCTAACCACCTATAAGCATCAATGTCGGGAGGCCTGTGGTTGAAGCCTAATCTTTGTTATAGTAAGAAGCAACAACCCAACATCAAGCTTAATAACAAACTAAATGTAATAAAGTTATCTAAAATGTCTAACTCTCAAAATGAAACCACAATAAAAATTAACCAAGGCAACTAACTCTCTATCTCCCTCAATCTCTCTATCTCTCTCTCATATATCCAAGGCAACCAACCACATATAAGCATCAATTTGGGGTGGCCTCTGGTCAAAGCCTAATCTTTGTTATAGTAAGAAGCAACAACCCAACATCAAGCTTAATAAAAAATTAAGTGTAATAAAGTAATCTAAAATGTCTAACTCTCAAAATGAACCCACAATAAAATTAAACCAACATTTACGAAATAAGAAATAAACTAAATGGTGGTATTGAGTTGATCTTGATACATAAATTTCAATATTCCACCTTAATTTAATAATCTAACGTGTCAAACATGTTAAATAACTTATGTAGGAACCGTTCATAAAAATTTAAAGAAAATAAATTTTATTAATTTAAAAAATATAACAGAAATATGAAAGAAAAGTTACAAAGGTCATTACAGTTGAAAATAAATCGAAACAAAAGAACTGAAATGAAAAAGGTTGAGGATCATGTTAGACACTAGGCCCTTAAAACAAATTCTGAGCCTCCCAATAGAACTCATTTTGTTTCCTAAGGTACAACAACCAAAACCGTTGATACTTTCAGGATTGACCTAAAACCAAAACCGTAAGCTTAATAACTCATTGAAGTCTTCAATGCTGATTGTTCTGGTCCAATGACTTGGTTAGAAACCGTAATCAGTTTCAGTTCATTTAGTAGTCAATGTGTAACTAAACTGTTACAAGTCACAACTGTTTCAAACCATATGGACTCAGACCACAGACCAAGGTCAGTCGCATCTGACCAGGCCCTCGAACCAGCCTTCAAAAATACTAAGGTGAAGCGCCACATTACGCCCACATGCCCACTACGCGCGCGCTTGTGCGAGTGTGAGTTAAGGGTGCTACGCACCCTTCGTAGATCCACTTAGTGTGATACTCTAGAAAACAATATAATGAAGAAGCTATAAAATATAAACCACTTGATATTCTATCTTTCCTTCTATATGGGACAACTTACCATATCATTAGTTCCTCATACCAATCCCAACATATGAATATTAATATCACATTCAACACATTAAATTTATTGAGTAAATATTAATAAACATATATCGATATCAATATAAATTTCCAACAATCCTTGACATGAATGAAAATCAATTCTCCAAGAAAAATTAAGCACTTACGTATTGCAGGATAGGTAGGTGTTTCCTTTAAACCTTCCTTTGTGAAACATACTTAGCCTCCTAGTGGTGTGTAGACGTGATGTCTTTGAATAAACCCTGTTTTGTGTAGACGAAAATATACATTCACACAATTCTCTCGCTAGTTTGATCATCCCCTCATTGTCATGTCCGTTAATGGTCATGGAACACTTTCCTGGTTTTGCAAGGACTCTAGGATTAATGCCTCCCCACATATCCATTCGAAGAGACCCCACTTCTCTCTAACATAGGTGATTCCATAAATCATAGAAGAATCATGGTTATATTGATTCTCGTAAATCATTTAACATTAATATGCTTAACCCTCCTTGGTCACTGGTTCGGAGTACTCCCCTAGAGTGAGTGGACTAGGAAGTTCATCACTCCCTTTTAGTTTTAGGGAACTAACCTATAGTGATTCCATTGATCATATGATTAAGTTGTTCAATTTAACCTAGATCTTAGGATCTCTGGTTAACTAGGTTACGTTTCCCTTATAATCCATTTTTTCCATAGGCTTTAGTCTCATTCCTCTTGACTTGGTCACAGGTAATAACACCTATTGATAGTAGTTATCATAGTGTGTTATGTGTACGCCTGATGTGCCATGATTTTCCATTGTACATTGAGCTTTTATCTCTACTAATTGCTGACTCACAGTCACAATATATGCAAATAGCCGATAAAATATTTGAACATCTTGGAATGTCTTCCCAAATTAACATAGCCACTCATTCAGCCTCTTCTCCGACCTTATCCAAAGTGATAAATTCTAATTCTATTGTGGATGTAGCTATAACCATTTGCTTGGATGATCTATAAGATATTACTGCTCCACCAAGTAAGAACACATACCCACTTGTTGGTTTGGAATTTTTCATGTCCGATATCCATTTTACACCAGTGTACCCTTCAATCATAGCTGGATGACATGTATAATGCAATCCATAGTCTATTGTATATGTTATGTATCTAAGAACCTTCATTATATTTTTCCAATGTTATGAGCTTGGATTACTAGTATACCTACTTAGTGTTCTCACTATGTGTGCTAAGTCGGGTTTGGTACCTGTCATTACATAAATTAGACTACCAATGATTCTTGAGTACTCTAACTGAGCAGCATCCTCACCATTATTTTTCCTTAGATATTGGGTGGTATCAACCGGAAAGTGTACTACACGCCTGTCTCCCGAGTTGATTTTTTCAAGAATCTTGTATATATAGTGAGCTTGACTTAACACAAGACTATCTTGGGTTTGAGTAATTTTCGCTACTAGAATTACATCCGCTAAAGCCATATCTTTCATGTCCAATCTTCGCTTCAACATGTCTTTAGTAGATCTGATTATTTTATCATTACTCCCAATGATAAGCATATCATCTTCATAAAGGCATAAAATTACATGATCTGCCGATGTATCTTTCACATAGACACATTTATCACACTTATTTATTTTGAAATCGTTGTCAATCATGAAACGATCAAATTTTTTTACCACTATTTTAGAGCTTACTTCAAGTCGTACTGACTTGACAAGTTTACATGCTTCATCTATTTGACAAGGGGAAAAGAAACCCTCCAGTTAGTCCATGTAAATCTTTTTTTCTAAATCATTGTTTAGAAATGCGGTTTTGACATCTATTTGACGTATTTTCAAATTTCTTAATGCCTCGATAGCAAGAACCATTGTTATAGAGGTTATTCAGGTTATATTTGAGTAAGTATGTAAATAGTCTAGACCTTCCTTTTATGTAAAGCTTTTGACTACTAACCTTGCTTTGTATTTATCAATACTTCCATCCGCTTTCATCTTCTTTTTAATTATCCAATGATATCCAAGTGGTTTACAACCGGGAGGAAGATATACTAGCTCCCAAGTATGATTTGCATAATTGAATCAATTTCATTCTTGATTGCCTCTTTCCATTGAGGTCTTTCTGAAGAGGTGACCACATCATGGTAGGTATTAAGCTCACCCTCAACCATATAACTTATGAAGTCTAGACCAAAGAATTTCTTAACCCTCAACCTTTAACTTAGTCTAATCTCTCCCCTTTCAACCTCAGCTTGTTCATGCTGATTATGATGAATTATGTCGTCAATTTGTGTTCATAAGCTTTCACCTCCTCAACAAGCCGAGTTGATGAAGATGCATGTGTTTTTCCTTGCATAGGAAACATATTTTCTAGTATGAAGCATTCCCTAGCCTTATCTCCATGATAATGTTCTTTGGGTCTTATTTTTTAAGCCTTTGGAGGTGGTACAATCACCTTAGCTAGGCACTCCCATACTTTCAGGTAATTATATGCTGGTTTTCTTTCCATCCATAAATGATAAAGGGTCTTATCCCTTTTCTTTGGTGGTATATTATTCAAAAGATTATTGGCCAAGAGGATAGCTTCCCTTCATATGTCATGGCTCATCCCAAAACTTATCAATATGGCATTCATAATCTCTTTTAGAGTATGGTTTTTCCATGTCGCAACACCATTTGATTATGGTGAGTAAGTGCCTTACATTCATGTATTTTGACATTTTTTTCACATAAATATGTAAAAGATGCAATATATTCACCACCTCTATCGCTCTTCACGGCTTTAAATTTCTTGTTTAGTTGGTTCTCAATTTTTTTTATACAAGATAAACTTGTCAAAATATATAGTGTAATTGTCAATAAACGTGATGAAATACTTGTTCCCACCTCTTGTTGGGTGTGCTTTTAAATGACACACGTCGGTATGAATTAAACCAAGGGTTTCGGTTATTCTTTCAACCAGTTTAAATGATAACCTTGCAAGTTTGCTTCACACGTGTTTTGCATTTAGAGTTTGTGTCAATATGGACTGTAGCTATGCATTTTAAATTTATTAAACGACAAATAAAATTATAATGTACATGTCCTAGTCTACCATGCCATACATTTAAAGGCTCAAGCATATAAAGTGAAATAGTAGTGTTATTCATTTCATTTTTGAACATGGTTACATTTAACTTAAACATACCATCAAGGGCATAACCAATGCCCATATAGATTCCATGCTTACTAAGGACAAACTTGTCCGACTCAAACACTAAACGAAAACCAAACTTATTAAGCCACCATCGCGGAACAAGATTCTTGCAAATCTCCGGAACATACTAGGTGTTGGTCAAGGTGATCCCTTCCAGAAGTCATCTTCAAGATCATATCGCCTTCACCCTTGATGTCAGTCATAGCTTTGTTACCCATA
>BJCO01363783.1:0-11360 GCA_018326465.1 Flaveria floridana
CTGGTGATTTTGACTCATTTCTTTGTTATCTCATACCTTTTCTTTTTTGATGTTACTTGTTTGACCCGTTAGAGATAAAAGTAGTAACATAACCCAAATCTTTCGTAGGCTCTGCAATATGTACAAGAGAACCCGGATGAGGTATGCCCAGCTGGATGGAAGCCCGGGGAGAAGTCGATGAAGCCTGACCCTAAGGGCAGCAAGGAATACTTTGCAGCCATATAATTAGATGCAGGGTTCACATTGAATTGAATTTTGGGAGTATTTTGTTTTTCGGGTTACAAACTTGTCGAACAAGAAACTGTTATCTGTTGTGTTCTATTGCATATTTGAAGCTGGGAGTATTTTGTTTTTCAGGGATACAAACTTGTTGAACAAGAAACTGTCACCTGTTGTGTTCTATTGCGTATTTGAAGCATCCTGTGAACTGTGAACTTATTCAATATAAATTATAGACTTGATAAAAAGACCATCCTTTGATACAAATACTATACTAGAGCTATCTTTTTTATAAAAAATTCAAAACTATTTTTGTAACTAAGGAACACACATCATCTACTATACATTTATTGTATTTTTAAAATCATTACGCGAGCACACTTTGTAAATTTGAAGCCACAACTATTTAGTTAGGGATTTTAAAATTTTTTAAATTAGTTTCTAGTTCATTAATTCTGAGTTAAGCCAATCACGGTCCTATAAACATATAGTCAAAATTAAGATTAATAACGCAATGTAAACAACCATGTTTTATCGAATTATCATCAGTTACAATGATCAAATCATCATACAAAAAATTGTTCTTAATGAAGATGCATTATGATGGGTGTTTACTAAATTCCAATGGATGTTGCGGAAAAGTGCATTATGTTAACTACATATGCAACTTTGCTATACATTAATATGGCTGCAAAAAATAACATTTATCCTCCTTAACATTCTTTATAATTCAGTACCTCTGGTATTAACTAAACGACGAGTGATTTGTCAACATAAAAAAAGAAAACAAAATGATAAATAACAACTATAATTCTAATCTTTAAGCCTCAATTTCGTGATTGTACAGGATGCTTTTAAATTGTTTTTAGACCTCAATTATCATGAAATGACACATATATATATTTTTTATTATCGTAATACATATATTTCTCCGAGCTACTTCCCTAGTAGGGGGAAGCGGTTCTATTGCTTTCTTCGTTAAGATAGATGGGAATATGAATCTGCTCGTGAATAAGATAATTGGCTGAATACCTGACGCCGCCAAGAAGGTTGCCGAGAGTTCGAGATCACTTTATTCATATAATTTATAACGAGAAACATGATTGTAATATAAAAAGATGGAAGGATTACGTTGACGATATTGATAGTTGGTGGCCAACAGAAGCACGAAACATGAGGTTTGGAAGTTTCAAAATAGTTAGGATGTTTGATAAAATATTATTTTTCTTATAAAGAAATTTTTTATCAAATATATTAATTCAGATGTATTATTTTTTATTTGGAACTAAAAGGACAGTAGATTCCTCAAATTAAAAAATGGGGATTAAGATATTTTGCGATCCCATTTTTTTGGGATAAGGAACCTATATACATTCGTTGAGTTAAAAAATAATATATGTTTTTTCACATTGTATTAGGTAGCATATATTTAGATTAATTTGTATAATACTTATCGAACCTAAAGATGAGAGGTATTGTTGTTTCGTGTTCAAGTGTGATGGCGTCGGAGGTGATGCTTGCATCAAGTCAATGGAGATTGCGATAAGGACGAGATGGTGTTTTTCATGTTTAAGTGTGATAATGCGACTCTGATACTCATACTATGTCGATTGCGATAGTGATATCGTCATATAACAATGCTAACACTGATGCAAATGGTATGCTGTTATTATTGTTATTATTAAGTTTGTTTAACTATCCTTAAAACGATTTATTTAAATTTAATAATCAAGTCATTTGAACACCTGAGTGGGGTTTGAGGTCTAAAAAAGTAAAAAATCACACAACCAAAAGGTTGTAAATTCTTATCTTGCCCAAGACAAAATAAAAATAATTTAAACATCTGCAAATCTATTCTGTGTAATTTTTTAAAATAAAGACTTTATAATGGTTTTTTAGACAATTGAAACAAACCCCAAGGGGCAATATCGACATTTGCACATATTTATATTGAATAAAAATTGCATTAAGATTAAGATCTACTTAACAACATGCTGAATATTTAAACTTAATAAAAATAATAATAAAATGTTGAATATTTAAACTAGTATTTAATTTATTACAATATTAAAAAAAACAAAATCTTCTTAAACCACCAATATAATCACAAGTTTTCTAAATTTTTTTTAGAGTTGTTACGTTATCTATCAAGTCATGGCAGTACTAAAAGAATTCAGCAAAATGAAACATAAATATTATATAATATCTACAAGATAACAACTAATTAGATTTTAAAAAACAAGAAAGACAGATATGATTAATTCCCATTAAACTTGCAAAAGTTAAAATCAAAGTATCATCTCCATCTCCATATCATATACATGAAATTGAAGGACATTAATCCCCACAAAAACCAAAACAGTCACTGCATCAGGAGATGTACCATTTCATTAGTGTTTCTATATAGATATATCATTAATATATACCCCCAAAGCATACTAGTTTCACCAAAAAGACATGCCAACGATCGTAGTTCTACGTTTGAACGCCTGCATCGGGTACATAACTTAGTCTATCGACTTCGTCCCACGTCAACTTCGCTGCAATTTCATCATATTCTGGAACGAATTCCTGAAATTCACATAATCATAAAATGCATGAAGAAACAGTTAAAAAAATGAATGCATCATATTTAAAACAATATGTACCAAGTGTATACACAGTTATCATAGTCTTCTACTTAAAATTTGTTCTGTAATTTTGAGACGTCACGTTTAAGAAAAACACATCAAACTATATGTCAAGTCAAACATTTATATCTTAACTAACCTCAAGCTGCCTGACCAACTGTTTGGCGGTTGGGGCGGAGACAATTATGCGGCGAGCAGTTGGCGAGATAAAGCCTTCATCAACAGCCTTATCTATGAAAGACAGCAATGAGTTATAGTAACCCTCCACATTCAGCAGACCAACCTGGACATGATCCACAAAATAAGATAACAGTTATTAATGGGACCCACAATATAAAAAAAAATTCTGTATTTTTTGAATATAGAAGCACAAAATAAAACAATAAAGAATCAGGTATGATTATGTAACAGATCTTCCAAAATCATCTTCTAAAACCATCTATCCACATGCATTTGATTCTGCCATACTACCAACATTTGACCAAAAAGATGCCCTTTTAAATTCTTTCATATTTGGTTTTCAATCAAAATCATTGGAATATAACTTTTCATGCATGATGTACAAGGTACATGCTTTAATCTTGACCCCACCAATACCCTGCTTACCAATTAGATCACATCAAGCGCAACTTATAGTACCGACATTTGATCAAAAAATGACCTTTTTAATTCTTCCAAGTTTGATTTTTAATCAAAATCCCTAGAATACAACTTTTGTGAAACGAGATAGGTGTTAATCTTGACCCACTAATACCCGGCTAACCAGAGAGATCAGATAAAACACAAATTCTTGAGGCGTTTAATACAAAAAAACAAGCTAGAATAGGTGTTATTTTTTTTACAGGTTTATGGTGGATTTTGAGCTGAGCCCATGTGATAACTTCTAGCAGTTCTTCAAGAGTGCCATAGCCACCTGAGAAATTCATAAATACAACATAATTTATTTTCAAACTATTTTAAAGATTTTGAATCTTTATGAATAAAGATTATATCCCAATTCATACCCGGGAGAGCAATAAATGCATCAGCTTGGCGAGCCATCTCAGCTTTTCTTTCATGCATATCAGCAACCGCTTTCACTTCACCAACCGTCTCACCGGTTATCTGTTAATCACAAGATATTTTTTCAACTGTCATAAAAAATGGGACCCACAAAATAAAATCATAACCTACCTAAACGGATGTTTAAAGAGAACTAAAAGTAAAAAAAAATTGATAAAAATTGATTTCTTTTTCAAGTTTTGAAAGAAATGTGGACTGATTTAGTTAGAGTAGAACCAGCAACCAAATGAATGGAAATAAAAAGTTGAATTATTACTATTTATGGTTCAAAAGGACAAGAAAGACAAAAAAGAAACTGATTTGAAAAGGGAAGATGATAAAATGCAGTTTGTATCAAGATGGGTCAAATCACTATTAAGGACCCAATACAGCTTTCATTAATGACTACTCTTCTTCTCCAGAGCAGAAAATCCCCAAATCAAATTACTGTACAGCTCTTACAGCACAATGCACATGTCAATGTAGCACTATTTTACTGGATATGGGACTTTCAGGTGCATTTTGACACTAAAGGGTAACAAACAAAAGAAGAAAACTTTGATTTGAAGGTTCTTGAATATACCTCTCTGGGCATTAGAGTCCTTGGTATAACCCTGCAAGAAACAAAAAAGACATGAAATTAAGACATTTTTCTTGGAGAAATTGCCCAAGATACCCTTGTGGCAGTGACTTGTGTGAGTGTAATCAGAAGGGTAAATGTGTCATTTTGATGGGATTTTCTTTTTTATTTCAAGAAAGCTGAGAGCGACATACTTGAATCACTGCCTAAAAGGTTTCATACTTTTTACAAAAAATAAAACTTTTTACATGATTTGTTTCACCTTTCTATGTACAAATTCCCAGTATGGACTGACAGAGCAATATGGATGTTTATATCTTTGATAAAACAAAAGATGCTTCATTGAATCTGTGTAATCAAGAAACCCTTTTTTTTAATACAAAACACCATGCTTTTTTAAGTGTGGGACTATGTTTTCAATCTTTCACAAAATTAAAGATGTCAACTTTTTCAAGAACTTGATGTTTATGTTCAGTTTTCAACAGGAAAAAGGTGAAAAATAGCTTGATTAGTACACATATCAGTTTTTAAAGCATTTGATCCCATAATGTCTGGTTTGAGCTCTGCCAAAACTCATTTTGCATCGAGTACCGTGAAACATTCATGATTACCTTTGAGTAATCTTTGACTCTTAAGGTCAAACTTGTATATGCTAAAGATTTGCAATTAGTAACATTTTTTTCATCTTCAATCCAGATTCTATTTTCATTCAATCTATGTTAGTATTTGAAGATGTAACTACAACTTTCTTTCAAGAAATTTAGTTGTATGGTTACTCTATTCATAGTTATAAATTGGTCAATTTGACCATCAAAACAAGAAAAGGCAAATAAACATCACAAAAGGCAAGAACACAAAGAATTATGAAGTGAAAGCGATGGATGTCTCTATTGGAAACTTATATCCTACTATTTTTATATTTCAAAAAAAGTTTATATCAATCATCAATCTCTACTTTCCTTTCCTTTCCTTTTGGAAAGGATAATGTTATTATTTTATTAACTTGTTCATGTATTCTCTTACAAGATTATTATCAACCCTCACAAATTTTATATAAATTTGTCCTTCAACTTCTCAAAGAAACAAACTTGTTTATCAACAAGTTCTTTTGTTCTTTTAAAGATTATTATAAAACTTCACAAATTTTATATGAATTTTCCCTTCAACTTGTGAAGTACTCAACATACATATAGATGCATAGATACATTCAAAGTCTAGAGAGAGAAAGTAGAGAGAGAGTAAGAGTGAGCATACCCTAGAACATGACGCCCACCATCATGAACTGCCTGAGAAACAAGACCCATCAGACCCACGCTGCCACCTCCATAGACTAGATCAATCCTTCTTTCCACCTTCCAAAAAACATTAAACATATAATAACATTGACACGTGTCACAAACCCACTTCACCATCTCAGAATCAAGAAAATTAACCCATCATTACCACATTGTAAACAATAATACCCTTGTTTCAAGATCAAGATTCATTTTTTTATTAATCTGAACCGATTTCATTCAACCCCATGAACATAAATGATGATGAAGGCCTTTGATTGGTGTGACAAAAGCTGAAAACATGCTTAAGAAATTGCCATTATACTAATATAGCACGTTTGGTTCCCCATTCATATGCACACACCATTCTTTTTGTTTTTTTCCAAATAAATTTTGTTATTTTTATAATTTTTTACACATAATTTTTGTTTTCTTACAACCTCCTACCATAAACCTAGATCATGCAAGAAGGCTGCTCAACTGACAGCACGTTACAGCTAGCAATTTCTCTCTCTAACGCGCACACACACACACACTCTCTCTCTCATGCCAAACATAAACCCTAACTTCCATTCTTCAATCTTCAATTTTGATCAAAAAATTTAATAACCCTTTTGTTTGTTAATCAAATAGCAATAATCTCAAAGAATCTTGAAATGGGTGTAGCATTAATTCCTTTAAAACGGTGAAATAATGTAAAACAAAAGGACTATATATCAAAGAAACAATGGTGGGTTTTGATCAACAATGGTGGTGCGCATAAATGGGTTCTTGAAATCTTGAAAGAAAATCAAGAAGGGTATGCTTTATATATACATATAGATACACATATGACATATTTATACGGTTAAATAATGCAAAACAAAAGGATTGTCAAAGATTAAACAACTTTATGTCACCAAATCAAGAAACCGGAAAGAAACAATGGTGGGTTTTGATCAACACTGGTGGTGTAACAATGGGTTCTTGAAATCTTGAAAGAAAGTCAAGAAGGGTATTAGGTGGTATGCTTTATATGTACATATAGATATACATATATATATATGTATGTATATGTGTGTTTATATGTATTGATGATATGATGCACATGCAAAAAGAGTTATATACCAGTTCTTTTCCAAGATCAATGGCAGCTTCTTGGTAGCTTGGTTTCTTGCCTGAGCTGCTTCCACAAAAGACACATATTCTCTTGAATCTTGATTTTGATTCACCTTCCATATCTTACTTTCTCTCTCTATATCTCTCACTTTCTCTCTCTAGAAATATTGGGGAAGATGATGAAGATGAAGATGATGGTGATGTGGTTGTTGCTTCCTGGAACAAGGGAGAAAGAAAGGAGGGGTGAAGAAAGAATGAATTAAACCAATGTTGTTGTATGATATGATATTTATATATTATTGATATATTTATTTAAAAGTGTAAATGGATTTAAAAGAAAAAAAAATGAGAAGAGACCCACAACACCACTACCCCACCTCTCTCACGTTCTCCTAACCCCGTGGCAAGTGAGATTTTTTTTTAACTTGTTTAATATTCATAAGTTGATATTTAAAAATTGTCTCTTAAAAATGTTGTCTATTATTTAGTTCAAGATTCAAGTTTTACGGTTAATAAATATTTATTTTGATGAGGATCTCATGTAAGTATGTAACTAGACATCCCATTTAACTAGATGAAGTTTTAATCGGATGTGAAGATTACAAATTGGTGGTGATTATCTTCAAATTGAATTTAAAAATTAAGTGATGGATATCTTCAAATTAAATTTCAAAGAATGATCTACACTAGCTTTTATTTTGATAAGTTATTATTTAGTTTGTATTTTTTAGTAGTTGCATGATCTTTTTTGATTTTCAAACAATTATAAATATTGGATGTGAAGGTGGGTTTAAGGGTTGAATGTTAATTGAATTATTTTGGTGATTTTTTGTCAAGAAACCTTGTTTTGAAGCTTTTTGATTATCAATAAGATTTTAATCCATTTACTTGTATTTGTTCCTTCATCATATATAGATTTATGATTAGAGTTAGAAAGTGTACGAGTCATCGATTGATTTTTTTTAGTATGATCAAATTCTATGAGTAATAAACAATGTAAGGATTATTTTAATATTTTGTTGATTTTATGATCACTGGTTTTAGTACCTTTTAAATAAACTATTATAATTTGAGAGTTAAGTCTTATAATAAATAAAAATATATAATTACAAGTTAGATAAAAGTGTCTCTTAGTTAGTCGCTCCAGATTGTTTTATATATCAAATTTTATGATTTAAAATTGGTTCTTTATACTATACTAGCTTTAATAAATTATGTATTACACGGATTAAATAAAAAAATATTAAATAAAATAAAATTTTATCAATTATAAAATGATATTTTAAGATAGAATATGATTAAAATCTCCTTGTTATAAATAGAATGAAAATTTTATTTCAGCCATTTTAGAAAAATGTTACTTTTATATACATCGTTATTATAACTCCTAATTTTAATTATTTTTTATTTATATAAATTTTACTTTAACAAATATCAATTTTAAAATATTTTATATTTTTAAAAAAGTTTGGTATTTTAGAAAATTATTTTATTTTATAAAAAAATATATTTTTTAGATGTAAAATTAATTAAAATATCTCTACCTTAATTTATTAAAAAATTTAATTTCAAAAAAAATTAAATAATAATATTATTAATTAATGTGATTATTTAACATGATAGATAAGCGAAACAATTTGGAGAGAAGGAATTTAGTATTGACATGTGTGTATTATGATTACACTTTTATAAAAGTAAGGGGATTATAAATAATTTAGGGATCTGATTAAATATCTTTTTCCTTTTTTAAATTGATGATCATTAAACAAACTATTGAAGTATATAAAAAAAAGAAATGTATAAAGTTGTTTTCCTAGAATGATTACAAGCTATGAATATTAAATAAGATATATTGCTAGTATGTATTAGAACATTAAATGATCTAAGATATATTTGCCCTCAATTGAATAAATAAATTATAAGTGAAATTCTTTGTTTTGTTACATTTGTTCAAATAAAGAAAATTGTACATTGGTTATTATGATTTAATCATATTATATGTTTGGTTCTTAAATTTTAAAAATTATAAATTTAGTCTAAAATTTTTGATACACATTTACACATTTGGGCATAGACATTAAATTCATTTTGCTTTTAAGCATTTTATAAAGTTTAGACTAACTTTTAAATTTAACTTTAAAAACCAAAAGTGTAATGCTCACATAAAATTTAAAAAAACTTTGTACTTTTTAAAATTAAGGACCAAACACATAAAAGTTTAAACTACCTTCACAATTTTAAAAATTTGGGATCAAACATGCAATCCGATCAAACACATGGACCATTTATGCAATTTTCTCTTATAGATATGTAAACATATGTACAGTAACAAATCTTCACATCATAAGCGTATAATAAGGAGATCCTTTGACACTCATAATCTGTAATATGGATTACGTAAAAGAGAAACGATATGAGGTTTGAGCAGGGGAGCGAGAGAAGAACGAGACTTATGACAGATCGTAACCTCTTGAGTCTGTGTAAACACCCGACGTAATTCTATTAATTTCTCATTTACCGTTACATGCTAAAAGAGATGTACGGGAATGAGTTAACTAGTGAATCCACGTTTAAAGGGAACAATTGACCTTGAGATGGTTGTTTATCGGTTTATGTATTGTTTTCAATCAATTTGGTAGTTAGAATGGTTACTTTAAAGCATTACAATTAGGGCTATAAATGAACCGAACGTTCAGCGAACAGTTCGTGAACCATTCAACAGGAAGCTCATTTATGTTCGTCTGTTTAATAAATGAACGAATATGAACAAGAAAATCTCGTTCGTTTAGTTAAACGAACGAACTTGAACAGAGGTTGCGTTCGTTCATTTATGTTCGTGAGCGTTCAATAATGTGTTCATTAATGCCCGTTTGTGTACGTTTATTTAAAAGTTATGTTTTAGATAATTATGTTAAATACTTATTTATATTTGGTAGATATTACATAATGTTTGCGATTTCAATTATAAAATCAATATATGATGGTTTGTATTTGTTTGTTTTAGGAAATTTTATTTGTGTTCATTAATGCTCATAAATATTTGTGTGCGTTTGTTTGCTTTCGTTTGCGTTCATTTATGTTTATGAACAGATTTATTTCCTTAATGAGCGAACACGAATAAGAAATATCGTTTGGTAAGCGTTTGTGAACAGTTCATGAACAAGATATTTTCTTAATGAATGAACATGAACAAGGCCCCGTTCGTATCCGTTCGATTCGTTTACAGCCCTATTCATAATGGATTTCTCATTCTTTTCCTTGTAATTATATTAAAAATTATTATTTTTCTTTTTCTTAATTAATTAATATTTTTTATACATTTATCATTACATTGACTCTCTCATCTACTCACAACCATTTTTTAAAATATTAAAAAATTATAGTAGTTGAACATTGTTTCCCCAAATATATATGTGAACAATAACATTTTTTCTCTCTTACACTTACAATCATTTTGTATAACAATGTTCTCAGAACCGGATTCGACAAAGAACGGGTCTTCTTACTGGTCGATTGGTAGAACTGGTTTGACCGGATTTAACAATCAGATGAAGTCATTATATATATATATATATATATATATATATACATACATATATATAGTTATATATATAATTCGATATAAGTATTCTATATGTATATTTTATAATTACATATAAAACTTAACAATAATTATACGTCCAACACAATTCATCATCCAAACTAGCCAGTTCTCGAAGAAGAAAACAAGTTGGGGTGGATCGAACCAGTGGCCTCTCCGAATCTGGGTCTAATCGGCCAGTCCGATCCAACACTAACAATATTGCTCTATAATATACGAAAATACACTTACATGTTTGTAAGTAATCCATCGTAAATGCTCTTATAATACGTACGAGAGTATTGTGGTGGTCTTTTGGGCTGCCAAAAAATGCCCACTCGATAGGCAAGGAAATGATAAGGGCATATAATATTTTTTTATAAGTCATATTATGGTTTGATGCTATACATACTATTGACATGTGATTTTAAACATGTTAGAGAGTTTTAGCTGTTTGTTTTTTATTTTTGAGAGATTTGCTGGTAACATTAACTTTTTGTAATAAAGTCAAGAGTTAATCTCGGTTTTGATCTCTTGTTTTGCAAATTGACTTTACTTAAGTACCAACGTTTATTTTGTCTCCATTTGAGTACCAACAATTAAAAAAGTTGTCAGTTTCAATCCAAATTTCAAACGACGTGAGAATGTGTCGTTAAATCTCACTCACATGCACCCCACCTGATGGTATTTCGGTCAATCCATGTCTAAACTATCTCTTTGCCCCCATATTTTAATTAACCCATATATATATACACATCTCTCTCTCTCTCTCTCTCTCTCTCTCTCTCTCTCCCTCCATCCCTCCCTCTCTCTCTCTCTGTGTGTGTAATCAATATTCATATAGATTGAAGATGAGATTGGATGTAATATCCCACATTGGTTGGGAAGGAGAACGAATGCTTCTTTATAAGGGGCTTGAGACCTTCCCCACTGTGACG
>BJCO01363784.1:0-12887 GCA_018326465.1 Flaveria floridana
TTCAGTAGTTTTCTTTTATGTTTTCAGTAGTTTGTATTCAGTAGTTTAGTGAATGTAAAACGTCTGAAGAGCTTACTCTTCAGACGTTGTAGTTTCAGAAGTTGTAGTATTAGTCTACACTTAAGCTTTTATTGTAAGAATATGTCAGCTGTTGTAGACATCTTCAGTAGTTTTGTTTATTTTCAGTTGTTGATGTAAAACGGTTAGATGTCACTATCAAGTGACATCAGCTGACGTCATCTTTTCCTATAAAAGGAAAGATGACCTAATTGTATCAATGCCGAAGCTTGTGTATGAATGAAAACATTCTCTTTTGTAGAAAACTTTCTCTCTCTATAAACGTACTGTTTTATTGAGTATTCTTTGTGTTGTTGCTTAAATTTCATCTAATTCTTACACTATTCTGCTGGAAATCTTAACCTAATTGATCAAACTAGATCTGAGATCCTTTCAAAATAAATGGCTTTTGTTAATGAAATTCCACTGAAATGTTTTATGAAATATGTATAGTCTTATGTAATAATGCAATGATTGTCCAACTGTAAGCATCCCGGGAACGGGGCCTTACAGTTGTCTAATCTATCACCTACATAAGCTCAGTTTATCTTGGGAGAAAATCTTTTTCAAATGATTTTCCTTATCATTTTGAAAATTACTGTTAGGCCTAGAACTTTTGTACAGGTTTAGTTCTTTAATCAATACCTGTAATAACTCTTGTACATCTTTCATATTTTGTATGCAATATACATTTATAGGTTAACCCTTTTATTATGTGTTGCTTTATATGTATGTTTGCAGGAAAAACATTAGTCTGTCAATTTCTTGAATCGACCAAGTGTTGAACTACATCTGCGGATGAACAAATTGTTCCTCTGTAGATTTTCTGGAATAATAAAAGTATGAACTCCATGGAACTCTTACGGAAGCTTTACAACAACAAGAACACCCAACTGCAGCTCCTGAGAAAGACCAACTTGCTGCGGATGAACAATTTAAACAACTGCGGAAGACCAATCTCCTACGGAAGAGCAATCTCCTGCGTAAGACCAATCTCCTGCGGAAGACTAATCATCTGCGGAAGACCAATATACTTGCATGTACACCAAGTACATCAAGTCAACAAGTCAATTACTAAAGTGATGTCATAAGTAAACTTCTACGGATGACTTCACCTTAGTCAGAGAACGTCACATCAAGACATTCTTTGAGTAACTTTCTTACCTCGATAAGAAAGTTACTATTACCCTAATAGTAAATATCTAAGCGTATAAATACGATGCCTAGGTACACACTTTTAGATAACAATTTGCGATCGATTGCTACGAATCATTACGATCAAACCCTAGCAGCCACAAACGATCTCATAACAATACACATATCAATAAAGCATTAGAACCCTAGCAATAGCGATAGTGTTATTTGTTTGTTTGCTTATTGTAATCATTAATTCAAACATTAATGAAAAACTTTTCAAATATTTGTGTTGTTCTTCATCTTATATTCATCTGTTTGTCATTAGTTTGATTTGTTCTTAATTGTTTGTTTTCGCCAAACAACTTCACATCAATCAATTAATCGAACAACAATCAGTGATAATTCCATGATCACTGTTTGTTATCAACTAAACTGATAATTCCCTGACAATCCTTGGATTCACAGGTGGTAGCAGAGCAAAGTGCTTATTGATTTAGATCAGTTGATCTATCAGTATTAGTTTTTGTTTGATTAATCATTTATATCATTAGATCTATCAAGCTTCTGATCAGATCTATTGATTTTGATTAAAATTGTTTTAGGGTTTGTTCATACGATTTGAGGGTATACAACTCATTTTCGATCGTGTTATTGAACAAAACAATTAAATCACAAGTCGGATTTAGCTATCAATAGCTAACTAAGATCTTGGGATCAACAAATTAGTGCGTTCATTAAATCTATTATATCGATCAGTTGGGTACTGTTCCATTGCTCGATCAACTCAAAACTACACTAAACCTGTTTTAATTTGTAGATCTGAGTTATTTTTCAATTACTAACAGTTGTTCAATCATAATGAACAAGTTCAACATTAAACATCCTCAATCTCATAATTAGTTGAGAATTTATTGAGAGAGTTAAGTAACTTTTGACATTAACGACTTAATTAATTGATAATTAAGAGTTGGTCAATAACTAGTGCATTAACAAAAGAATTTCTGTTTTAGTTAAACAATCATCTAACTAAAATGAGTAATTCACTTATTGGATCAGCCTACCAACCCCCTAACTTGGAAAACAAGACTGACTTCAAAACATGGAAAATCCGTCTTAGGATCCATGTAAATTATACTGATTCTAATCTATGGTCATCTATAACAGAAGGTCCATACATTCCACTAGTACTAGAACCTGACTATAAGGATAATAATCAGCCAATCAGTCTAAAGAATTTATCACTAGACGATGCAAAGAGAGTCAAGGTTGATATCAAAGCCTATAGTATGCTCAATATGGCTTTGCCTGAAGATCTTCTCATTAGGTGTGAAGCCTACAAAATAACAAATTCATTATGGAAAACTCTACACACCTTGTGTGAAGGCAGTGAAGAAATAAGAAGCATCATAAAGGATACACTCAGGTCCCAATATGAGACATTCCATCATATTGAAGGTGAATCCGTTCCTCAATCGCTACATAGATTTATGCAGCTTGTGACTGAAATGAATATTTTGGAACTTGAATATGATAATAAGGAAATCAACAAGAAAATGATCCATAGTCTACCTGAGAGTTGGATGCAGATAGTATAAATGTTCAAGAACACCCTTGATTTGAAAGCCATTAGGCTTGATACATTGGTGGCTAAAGTGGAAGCTCTTAAACTTGATGAGAAAACACGAAACAAGAGCATGAAAGCACCCATTGCTCCCTATCAATTCAAGGAGTCAAAGAGTGTGGGGAGTGCTTTCATTTCAAATAAAGATGATGAGAGCTCTTATGCTGTGAGTGATGAGGAAGAAGAAGTTGGTTTTTATGCATCAAGACCAGCTAAATCAACTCAAAGTCACTCAAGTAACAAAACAAAAGGGAAAAAGGATGATGAAAAGATTTCAAATGCTAATGGATCATCCTCAAATAACAAAAGCAATAATACTTCAGAACCAATTACTGTGGTTCTTGATTCTGAACAGCAAAAAGCAGCACTGGTAGCTTTTAGCTCAAGCTTTCAAGCACGTCTGGGCAGCACTTTGGCCCCAGTTCATTTTTGCTAGCAAGATCTAGAAAAACTTCATCCTGATATAGTAGAAGAAATGGATCTGCAATGGCAGATGGCAATGATTGCTTACTGGGCAAAGATGTACTTGTGGAGAAACAAAGGATTATCTGTTCCAGGTAGAACAACAAAGATAGGAGTTGATAAGTCTAAAGTGAGATGTTTCAAGTGTAACCTTTATGGGCACTTCTTAAGAGAATGCAACTAGCAGTTCACATCTCAACAACATATCAAAATCCTTAACATCAACAACAACAACATCAAGCAAATCAAAGGCTATTCAAGCAGCTCAGCTAACTAACTCATATCCACCAACATCAAGTACATCTGTAGCCAGCTCAAGCAAGAACCAAGAGGCTGGATAAATCATCCTGCAGGATGGTACTTATGACTGGAGCTTATATGAGAAAGAATTATTAGAAGAGAATCAAGCTCTCATGGCAAACATGGAGAACAAAGTCCGACTGATGTCAAGAGAGGTAAGGGATAGGTTATGTTCATCCAGCTGCATTGAGGAAGTTAAGAGGGTACATAAATCATGCTCAACAACTAGCCAATAAAGTTAAAGAAACAATAGTTTTAAAGGAATCTCATGTAAGTGAACATAAATTTTATCAGGTAAAAATCACATCCTTAAAAAAAGATTTAGATAAACTAGTTTCAGAAAATTACAATTTGAAGGCACAACTTGAGCATTTGACCGCATCCTTAATAAAATCAATAGCAGAACATGCATCTACTGAAGTCAAACTTCAAAAGTTTCAACTTTCATCTTAACAATATAAGAAGCTGTTAAATTCTCATATTGAATCACAAAACAAATCAGGTTTGGGTTTTCATAATGTTGCATCCCCTATGAATAATAATTATACCTCATTACCTGATTCTATGACTAACAACTTATCAAACCATTTTGTGCCAAGCACCAATAATGAAATTAAAACACAAATTAATCAAGTGATGATTCTGAGGTGAGTGAAACTAAATCAACTGATTCAGAAGTTTCAAAACAAGATGAATCATATTTTATTATGATGGACGTGATGATCTGTATGAGCTGGATGATCATGATCAAGAACAAGGTGATGATCAGGGTAAAGGAAAAAGTGTGGTATTTGAACCTTTAATACCAAAAGTACTAAAAGAAATCAAGCTGCCCTATCCACCTCAACAAAGAAACTTGCTCAAGACTATTTATAAGAGAATAGCTCAATTGAATGCTGGGATTCAAGAGCTCAACAAATAGCAAGTCTCTCAACCAACAAAAAGGTCTGAAACTGATGTCAAGCTGATGTCTAAGGAAGATATAAAACCTACTTCCGCAGATAAGACTAGGAAGACCATGTCAACAACTTCAGTTGATATTCTATCGAAGAAGAAGATTGTTGAGATATTAGGACAATCATAAGTAGATCCTCAACGGATGAAAAGAACAGTGAGTTCATTTAAACAGTCATCCGTAAAAAACCTACAGGAGAAGCAAGTGTTTGCTGAAAACTCAGTAGGCAAATCAAAGAATACCTCTGCTAAATCTTCAACAATTAAAAGCACAGACAAGAAATCTGATAAGGTTGTGTTTCATTAACAAAAGACAGTTGCTGCCGTACCAGAACCATTTGACATTATGACTGGGAATGGAAAAAACTCTTCAGTAGCAAAATTTGAGAAAGAGTTGAAAAAGCATAAAAACAGGTGGAGCAGAAGAAGAAAATGGTTGAGTCAGGAAGTGAAGTAGAAGATAAGTACTGCAAGTGGTGTGATATGTCCAATCACAACACTGAAGATTTCTACGTCAGCAGTTATTGTTCTATTTGCAATATGAACTACCATATGACTTCAGATCGTTATTTCAATAAGCATTGTACAATCTGCAACAAAAACAATCATTCAACTCAAGAATGCTACTTCAATAAAAAAAAACAAAAGTTCCTAAGAAGAAGCAATCTGATACAAATGAAATAGATTCATAATCTGATGATAGCATCAAAGAGTCAAAACTAAAGCAGCAGCATCCAAAGACAAAGGCTGGAAAGACAAAGAAGACATTTACTGCTGATGATTAATAACAATAAATGATTGACAAGACTAAGAAACAATCATCTGCTTGTGATGCTTAACCAAAGAAGAAAGAAAAACAACAGTCTCAAAGCAGGACACCATAAAAAAGGTGGTTTTGATAGAAAAATCAATAGATGCTGATGAGACCTTCTTTGACAAGTTTGATTATGTAACACCCGGGAAACTTTGTCAAAATAAAGAAAGAAAAGAAATGAGAAATAAAAGAAATATATTTTATAAGAAAGAAAAAGAGGCCAAAGTGGAGGGGTGCAAAGTGTAAACGGATAAAATCTTATTATTATTTTGTTTAAAAGGTGGTATGGCCGCCCACACTACCTACTACACCCACTGCTTGAGAGAGAAAGCAGCAAAGCTTCAGTTCTAGAGAGAGAAAGCAGCTGAATTCGTATAAGTAAGCAAATTCAGTGTAATTAAGTTAGTTTTCATGGATTTTTAGCCATAAAATCGGGTTTGTGACGTTCTTATGTGTATGTATGTGTTCGGTTATGTGTCTTTGGGCATGTATAGGTGTTACGAGCTTTTGAAAAGTTCAAGTTGAAAGGATTAAGCTTGAGAGCAGCTAAGGTGAGTCTCTAGACCCCATGTTTTACTTGTTTTACAACTTTTTCGGGGCTGAAAATGCATGTAAACATTTTTGTAAAAGTTTATGTATGACCGTATGTTTGAAATGTATGTATGCTAATGTGTTGTGGTTATACATACTAGAATAAGGTCCAAATTGGTAGTGTATGACCTAGAATATGCTAAGAAAATGTTTGGGACTGAAAAACATATTAGGAACACATAGGATGGTGTTCATGCGCCCAAACAGGGCCCATGCGCCCACTATTTTACCTTTGAAAAGTTTTATGTAAGGTGATGCTCCTAAATAGTAACCCATGCGCCTAGATTTGCCTTAGAAATTTTTAAGTAGAGACTGATGTGCCTGAACAGTGCTTTCATGCGCCTAAGTTTTTGGCTGAAACGCCTATGTATAGAGTGATGCGCCTAAATAGTGCCTATGCACCTAAAGTAAGAAATGGTTAAGTATAGGCTCATGCGCCTGCATAGTGGAGCTTTTAAAAAGTTCAAGTTGAAAGGATTATGCTTGAGAGCAGCTAAGGTGAGTGTCTAGACCCCATGTTTTACTTGTTTTACAACTTTTTCGAGGCTAAAACTGCATGTAAACATTTTTGTAAAAGTTTATGTATGACCGTATGTTTGAAATGTATGTATGTTAACGTGTTGGGGTTGTACATACTAGAATAAGGTCTAAAATGGTAGTGTATGATTTAGAATATGCTAAGAAAATGTTTGGGACTGAAAAACATGTTAGGAACACATAGGATGGTGTTCATGCGCCCAAACAGGGCCCATGCGCCCACTATTTTACCTTAGAAAAGTTTTAGGTATGGTGATGCGCCTAAACAGTAACCATGGGCCTAGATTTGCCTTAGAAAATTTTAAGTAAAGACTGATACGCCTGAACAGTGCTTCATGCGCCTAAGTTTTTGGCTGAAACGCCTAAGTATAGGGTGATGCGCCTAAATAGTGCCTATGCGCCTAAAGTGAGAAGTGGTTAAGTATAGGCTCATGCACCTGCATAGTGGAGAAACGCCCAAACAGGGCTAATGCACCCGATAGTTCCCATGCGCCCAACACTTAGAAATCTTTTTGAAATTTTGAGGAAAAACATAATTTTAGGGTTTGACCCTAGTTTGACTTATGGGCTATTTTGGACTATTCTAAGCATGATTGATTATGTGAGGGTTTATGCATAGAATAATTATGATATGATAATGAATGTGTTGAGATGTTATCTTTTAATGGTTTTAAAAACCTATTTATATTATAATATAATATATTTTAAGTATTATGTTATTACTTTATGTAGTATGCTGAATGTGTAAACGAACGTAAAGTATAACGTAATGAAGTGAAAGATAACAAAGATGAAAAGTGAAATGTAATGAAAGAAAGAAAAGGCTTGAAAGCAGATTTAAAGGAGGATCACAACTCTTTGAGAGTTATTAGCTAAACTGTGTGTCTTATAACGTGTGATTTTAACCCCTGAGGGTTCACACACAGGGGGATCAGTCTTCGTGACTGAACCCATAGTACGAAGCGAGATCCTTGTCATTTGACCCCGGAGCTCGTAGCTTCATGCCACGATAGGGGAAAAGCCTAACAGGATCTAGAATAAGTGAAAGATAAAGATAAAGTACGAAACAAACGATAAAGATAAAGAACGAAAGGATAAAGTACGAAACGAATGAATACGTGTCATAAACAAAAATGAACAAGGTTATACTTTGTTGTATGTATGATGAATGATCACGTGTGAAAGTGTAGAAATTATTTTAAGGAAAAGAGTATTTTTACGTATGAAACGTATAAAATATTTTAGTACAAAAAAAAAACTAGAACTCACTCAGCAACACTGACTTTTATGCATTTTCAGTTGGTAGGTAATGGTTGCTGAGGATGGCACGCAAGGAGGCTACTTGGTGGGGCAAGACTGCCATCCATTCACACATGTTATTATTGTTGTTTTGTAGTGCAATCAAACAATGTCATCTTTTGTAGTTTAACGATGTCGTATTGCGTAACAACAGTAATTTTTAATAAAATGAATGATTTTGTCAATGACTTCCGCTGTAATGTTTTTATAAAATGTATAATAATATGTATGTTTAGTGCTATGAATAACCAACTTTGAGGTGCCCGGGAACGGGGCCTTACAAGTTGGTATCAGAGCCAAAGTTTAAGTGAATTGGGTAAATATTTTCAAAACCTAATCTTAAACTAAGAATGGGACTAAAGGAAAGGGATGCCATCCCGAGTAGCTATGTGTCATTAGGTATTTCTTTTCTTGAAGTTAATTGGAGTTATGTGCGTGTGCTATTTGCTTAATGTGCTTATAGTAGATTTAGATACTGATATAGTCAGGATAGAAAATGCTTGGGGTGTGAAGAGTAAAGTAAATGGCTAATCACAACTGGCCACTGTAATTAGAAACTTACTATACTTAACATAAACTGAGTTACTCCCTTGAATGACCATGTCAGTGTTGGAATCTTATAGCGCTTAGGATGGCTAGTAGTGGATTCTAGAAAGTTGCTCGAGGTGGAGGTAGTGGTGGAAGTGGTGTTGGGTCGCGTGTTATGAGGGACATGGCTTTGAATGCCGAAACAACACTTGAAGGGCTTGGGCTTCACCACCATATTGGTGGGGATGGGATCCCTAATCTGACGACCTTAGTGAAGGAGGCCATAGCTGAGGGGGTGCAAAAGGTCATGCACACGATACTGCTGGCAGTGGTGACTGGGGTTATGAGAGCTGTAAGGGAAGATGAAAGGACAGGGGACAACTGGAGTGGGAAACATTCTGGTAGTGATGGTTCCACTCCCAAGGCCAAAAAGGCGAAGGTCGAGAGTCATAAAGTGGTCGTAACCACGGGAAGGGCAAAGTTGTGTAACAAGTGTGGGAAGAACCATGCGGGAGAATGTAAGAGGGGGTCGAACGACTGCTTCAAATGTGGAAGGGGTGGCCACATAGCAAGGGATTGTCGTGTAGTGAAGTGTTATGCCTATTGTTAGAAGGGGAATATGAGGAGAGACTGCAAGGAACCAAGGGTGGAGAGCTCCAGGGCAAAGGGGGGCATCGAGTAGGAGAAAGAGAAGACTAGAGCGGATCATGACATCGTAATAGGTATATTCCTAGTAGGCTAGACTTATGCCTCTGTATCATTTGATTCTGGTGCTATTATGAGCTTTATTTCTACTACTTTCTGTGATAAGTTGTCTGTTAGTAGTAGTACTACTAGCGAGCCATTCGATGTAGAAACTTCTATTAGTAAGTCCACAAGAGTTACTGATGTGATAGAGGACTATGCCATAAAATTAGAAGGTCATAGGTTTACTACTAAGCTATATGTGATGCCCCTAAGTGGATTTGATGTAGTACTAGAGATGGATGGGATGGATTGGCTAGAAACCTATAAAGCGAACATCATGTGTCGAAAGAAGATGTTTCGATTAGTTGCGCTCGATGGAAGTTCGGTAACAGTCTACGGTGATCGGATCACTACGGTTCTAAAGGTGATTTCGATGGCGATGGAACCAAAGTGCATGAGACGTGGATGTAGTGTTTATCTGACCTACATAAAGGATGTGGACGCATCAGTGCCATAACTATCTAACGTACCACTGGTATGCAACTGTCCGGACGTGTTCCCGGAAGACTTACCAGGTGTGCCACTGGATCGTGAGATTGAGTTTTAGATTGATCTGATACCCGGTGCTCAACCTGTTGGCAAATCACCATATCGATTAGCTCCTACCGAGATGAAGGAACTAATGGATCAACTATAGGAGTTGGTAGATAAAGGGTTCATTCGACCGAGCATCTCTCCTTGGGGTGCTTTGATATTGTTCGTGAAGAAGAAGGATAGTAGTATGCGAATGTGCATTGACTACCGAGAGCTGAATAAGCTGACAGTAAAGAATCGATATCCATTACCGAGGATTGATGACTTGTTTGATCAGCTCCAAGGTGCCAGTTGGTTCTCGAGGATAGATCTTTGATCTGGTTACCACCAGCTAAAGGTAAAGGTGCAAGATATCCCTAAGACAGCTTTTCATACGCGTTATGGACACTACGAGTTCCTCGTTATGTCTTTTGGATTAACTAACGCGCCAGCTGCCTTTATGGATTTGATGAATCAAGTGTGTCGGCCCATGTTAGATAAATCAATGATTGTGTTTATTGATGATGTCCTGATTTATTCGAGAAGTGAGGAAGAACATGTCGGCCATATGCGCGGGGTGTTGGAGAAGCTTAAAAGAGAGAAGTTATATGCTAAATTCTCTAAGTGCGCTTTTTGGTTGTGCGAGGTGCAATTTTTGGGTCACGTGGTGAATGATGAAGGGATTATGGTAGACCCGGCAAAGGTTGAGTTAGTGATACAATGGAAGTCTCCAAAGACGCCATCCGAGATCCGTAGTTTCTTGGGTTTGGCGGGATATTACAGGAGATTCATTCAGGACTTTTCCAAGATAGCCTCACCTTTGACCAAATTGACTCGCAAGGATGTGAAATTTGTGTGGGTTTGAGATCAGGAGTGTGCTTTTGAGGAGCTGAAGGCGAGTTTGACTCAAGCTCCTGTCTTGACGTTACCCGAAGGGAGTGAACACTTAGTGGTCAGATGCTTCTTATTCAGGACTGGGTTGCGTATTGATGCAACGTTGAAGAGTGATAGCTTACGCATCCCGCTAATTGAAAACCCATGAAGTCAACTACCCTACTCATGACTTAGGGCTTGCGGCAGTGGTTTTCATGTTAAAGATTTGGAGGCACTACCTATACGGGACGAAGTGCACAGTCTTCACGGATCATAAGAGCTTAAAGTATTTCTTTGAGCAAAAGGATCTCAACATGAGACAGAAGAGATGGTTAGAGCTCATCAAGGATTATGATTGCGAGATCCATTACCATCCGGACAAGGCCAATGTTGTAGCTGATGCCCTTAGCCGAAAGGAGAGACCCGAGCAGATTCGAGTGAAGGCTTATCAGTTGGTTATGACCGCTGATGTGATGACACAAGTGAAGGAATTTCAAGATGAGGCGTTGAAAGAGGATCTCCATAACTCTGAAAGAATGAGAGGACTGGTCTCGGAGTTGGGAGAAAATACCCACAGGGTGAGAACCCGAAATAGACGAATGTGGATCCCTCATTATGGAGACCTGCGAGGGCGGATTATGGACGAAGCTCATAAGAATCAATACTCGATTCATCCCGGTGCCACAAAGATGTATCAGGATATGAAGAGAGATTATTGGTGGCCGGGTATGAAACATGATGTAGTGGAGTACGTGAGCAAGTGCCTTACTTGTTGCAAGTGAAGGCAGAACATCAGAAACCATACGGGAAGATCCAACCATTGGATATACCCGAGTGGAAGTGGGAGCACATCACCATATATTTTATTACTAAGCTACCTCGTACGGCGAAGGGGTGTGATACCATATGGGTGATTGTTGATCGATTAACGAAGAGTGCTCACTTTCTACTGATCCGCGAGACGTATTCTTCTAAAAAATTGGCGGATTCATTAAAGAGATTGTAGCTCGTCATGGTGTGTCGGTGCCTATCGTGTCGGATCGTGACACCCGATTTACATCGAAGTTTTGGAAAAGGTTCCATGATGCGATGGGGACGAGGCTGCACATTAGCACGGCTTATCATCCTTAGACGGATGGTCAGTCTGAGAGGACAATCCAGATGCTGGAGGATATGCTCTGAGCATGCATGATCGATTTTGGAGGAAGTTGGGATGATCACTTACCATTAGCTAAATTCTTGTAATAACAGTTATCATACCAGCATTGGTATGCCACCTTATGATATACTATATGGTAGAAGGTGTAGGACACCCGTATGTTGGAGTGGCATTGGACAAAAAGAGTTGGGAAGCCTTGAGGTGATCGAGGTTATAACGGAGAAGTTAAAGAAGATTAAGGCCTTTATGAAGGCAGCAAAGGATAGACAAAAGTCATATGCTGAGAAGAGGCGTAGGCCGATCGAATTTAAGGTAGGCGACCGAGTTATGTTGAAGGTCTCACCTTGGAAAGGAATCGTCCGATTCTGAAAGCGAGGTAAGTTGATCATGAGGTACATAGTGTTAGGTTTGTAAACAATATTTTCAGAGATGTTTAACCATTTAAACAACAAAACGCAGTGGATATTAGTTATTAAATCTTGTTTTAATAATCTAAAAATACACCATTTTAGATTCAAAACAAACCCAAGAACAAGGATCATATGTATGTGAAAAGAAATGCTATCAAAACCGAATAGGAACAACCATAGGATGTTCTTGAAACTACCTTTCAAGAACAAAGGAATATTGTATGGATGAGAAGAAGGAGATGATGCTTCTTGAACATCTAGCCTTTAAGGAGAAGCCCTCAAGCTTGTATACCTACAAGCTTCTTGCAAAAATCCAACTATCTAGGGAGTTATTACGCCAAAACCTATTGAAACCCTCTTGAAAACCCCTTTTGGCCGTGAGTTTTGGAGGAGAAGAAGAGAGAAAAAGAAGTCTTGCATGTAAGAGAGAGAGAGAGAGGTGGAGTGTAGTAATGAAAAAGAAGTAAATGTCTTGTATTGTAACAAGACAAAAGTTCCCAAGGCACACCACATGGGGGTGGCCGAAAATGGGTGCAAAATTGGGTTCTCTCCCATTTTGAAAACCCCTTTTAATTCACTAATAGTTGTTAGTTAAGTTATATAATTAAACCATTTTAATTTTATAACTTAAACACTCTTACATTTATTGTTATTTAACATCTTTAAATAACAATACGAAATATATCTCATGAACAAAATATCCATATAATTTGTTCTATCTCAAATGCAATAATTTAGAAAACTCATTTTCTAAATTGGTGTCAATATTTAATTGCTTGATCATATCAACAAATAAATATTTATTGGTATTTGCTTAGCTTGTTATTGGGTATGACCCGACTTGGATTATAACATACTAACCACATCAATCTTGTATGTGTCTTG
>BJCO01363790.1:0-10095 GCA_018326465.1 Flaveria floridana
TGTATCGTTAAAGGTTCGGAAATGTGTTTATCTAAGTCTTATGATCCAGTCGCATGACTGGACCATGCTAATGGGCCAGTCGCACGACTGACCATGTGATTGAGCCAAAAGCATGACTGAGTCATAAGACTGACTCAGTCGTATGACTGAATCAATCATGTGGGTCAGTCGTACGTGTGAATGGATCGTATGGCTCAGTCGCACGACTGAGCCATACGCATGGCTCAGTCGCACGACTGAGCCATATGCATGGCTCAGTCGTACGAACGAAGACTGTAACCTATAAATACCACTTAATTCATGGAAAAATACAACACTTCGAGAATTCACAACCCTAGCCATCCCAGAGCGTCCAAGTCGTCCTTTCCAACTTCATAGAGCGTTCCGGATCATTGCTAATCAATTCTTAACATTTTCTAATCGTTAGTTTTGATCGGATTACCATTCTCCCTTATTTGATCGCCAATCAAATAGGATTCCGCACTATTTGATCTGGTTTCACGTAGTTTCGGTTAGTACCAGTTCGTACTCAGTCCTAACAGCAGGAAGATGAACAACTAGTTGATTATGACTCTTAGCCCGAATTTTACGAGGTTGATGAACACCCAACAACATATGTGGCTCAGAGAAGATCAACGGAAGGTGATGTGATAGAGATTGCTTAGGAAGATGTCAGCGAAACTATTGATTCGCTTGGTGTAGAATTTTGTGTCTGAGCTTAAGCGATACTATCAGCAGAAATTGTTTCGCTGAGTTTGAAAGGTCGCAGTTTCGTTTAGTAAAACTGCAAGCTAGAACAGCAAATCTGAACGAAAGTTGAATATTCCAAGCAAAACTGTAACGTTGTGATATCCAAAGCACAATTGACAGTTTCACTAGGAAACTATCAGCAAAACTACAAACTTCCTGTATATTATAATGATCGAACTTTATGTGCAAGTTTTTGCACAATCCTAATACGAATATTCTTCTTTGCAATTCTGTTCTTATTCACTTTGTGGCTGGAAATCACTTTGTTAATCATCTTTGAGCCTCGTTTTGTTCTTAAGATTATGGTTTTGGTTATCATTGTTCTACTTTTGAAAACCATTGTTTAGATTATTGTTTGAATCTCATTTTAGTGGGATTATTGAGTGTTATTCGTCATTTGCACTGATTTTCGATCATGTTGGACCAACAATATATAGGCAGTTTGTAGTTTTGCTGGCAGTTTCGCTATCAGCGAAACTATCCTGACCACATCTTAGTTTCACCCGGCTACGAAACACAGTTTTGCCGGGGACCTAAGTTTTGCTCGTAGGTTTGCTGGGTCAGACAAAATATACTAAACACAAAACAAACTACAAAATTACGTAATAGAAATAAACTAACATTAAACCTATTACATATATAACAAAAAGAACTTAACAACTATAGTAAGTCCAACCTCCTCTTGATCTTCAGTCTAGTTATAAACTCCAGCTGGTTATCCAAGTACAACCGACTATAGATAGTAGTATCTATAGTTTCTCATCGTAACTCACTAAGTCATGCTTGCAAGAGTCTTGTAACACTGACTTGAGAAGTAATATATGCAAGTATCTTGAAGAACCATTCTTGTGTTCATTTACATATTATATTATTGTCAACTTAGTTTGAGTTTCTGCTTCATCTATTCGAGTAAAACCAAGTGAGTTTGAGAGATAAACTTGTGTTAAGAGATAAACACCAATCCTGCATACAGCCTCATTCATTGCCTCTCAACAACCATCACCACTACCCGTCCTAAAACCCAAAACACAACCCCTAAGACAACCTTTACCCAAACCATCCTCTGAACCATCCAAGCCCTTGACATTAGAGGAATTCAAAAAGATCAAAATGAAGCTCATCAACTGCACAACCTTGAGCGGCATATCTTGTGAGGAAGAGTCCATTAAGCTGAAGTATATTGATGGCTCTTTATGTTCCCTCACAAGAGATACATTCCTTGATCTACCTAAGGGAACACCGAACCAAGCTCTTCAACTTCTAACAACCAATTCAGATATACTAAAACAGTAAAAAAGAAGTTAAGAAGAAGATTGGTGACTCTACTGGACACCAGGAAAGGGGACAAACTGCCAATCGAGCCCCTCAATCCTAGGAAGCAAATTATCCAGTGGAAGTTCGATGAACATTCATACAACTTTACTGTGGAAAGGGAGAATGGTGAAGTCAATAGACTTGACACACCATCTCTGCTACACTCTAGTGGATTTGATAATGCTGAGTTAGCAGAGAAACCATTCTCCAATCCCTCCAACTCCCAAGTAGCTCCTCACATCAGAAATTATCTAAGCAGCCTTCATCTTGCTGAGATAAATAAGAAAGCCAAGACTGAAGAGGAGTTGAAGTTGAGAGCAAAGGAAGAAGAAGATGGTGCAACTACAAAAGGAAGAACATTCCTTCAAATGGTTGAAGGCCCTACTTCTGATTCCATGGTTAGATGGGATTATGACTACAACTTTTATCAACTAACTCTCTTCAAAGGGCCACAACAGAGGGTACATGTCATTCAGAGCAACATACTAGATCTTCTATCTATGAATGACTTGTACACGCTTCTCAGCACCACATCAAGAAAGAACAAAGAGACAGACAAATACTTTCTTTCCTTGGTGTTGAAGGCCTTAAAGAGTATAAGGGTGTGAAGTTTTGGTAGCATCAGCCTAGGGGGAGTTTGAAGCATCTGAATATACCACTAAGTCCTCGCTCCCTTCGGGCTTAGGCCAATGTTAAAACAGGAGCTTGAGTTAATCTTGTCTTTAACTCCTCAAAAGCATCCTCCTGTTTCCGACCCCACTCAAACTTCACATATTTGCGGGTCAATCTGGTGAAAGGTGAGGCTATCTTGGAAAAGTCTTGTATAAATCTTTTGTAGTAGCCCGCCAAACCCAAGAAACTACGAATCTCGGATGTCGTCTTTGGAGACTTCCATTGCATCACCGCCTCAACCTTTGCCATGTCCACCATGATTCCTTCAGCATTAACAACATGACCCAAAAATTGTACCTCGCGCAACTAAAAAGCACACATAGAGAATTTAGCATACAACTTTTCTCTTCTAAGTGTCTCTATTACTTGACATATATGGCCAGCATGTTCTTCCTCACTTTTCGGATAAATCAGGATATCATCAATAAACACAATCACTGATTTATCTAACATGGGCCGACACACTCGGTTCATCAAATCCATAAAGGAAGTTGGCATGTTAGTTAGACCACAAGACATGACGAGAAACTCATAGTGTCCATAACACGTGCGAAAAAGCTGTCTTAGGGATATCTCGCTCCTTCACCTTCAGCTGATGATAACCAGATCGAAGATCTATCCTTGAGAACCAACTAGCACCTTGCAGCTGATAAAACAAGTCGTCAATCCTCAGTAACGGATACCGATTCTTTACCGTCAACTTGTTCAGCTCTCGGTAGTCAATGCACATCCGCATACTACCGTCCTTTTTCACAAACAGTACCGGAGCACCCTAAGGAGAGATGCTCGATCAAATGAACCCTTTATCCATCAACTCCTGCAATTGATCCATTAGTTCTTTTATCTCGGTAGGACCTAATAGATATGGTGCTTTGGCAACGGGTTGTGCACCGGATATCAGATCAATCTGGAACTCAATTTCGCGATCCGGTGGCACACTTGGTAAGTCTTCTGGGAACAAGTCTGGGAAGTCGCACACCACTGTTACGTCGGATAGTTATGGTACTAACGCGTCCATATCTTTCACGTAGGCTAGATAGGCACTATATACACACCTTATGCACTTTTCTACCACCGCCACCAAAATCACCTTTGGAACCACAGTGACGCAATCATCGTAAACCGTCACCAAACTCCCATTGGGCGAAATTAATCAAATCATCTTCTTGCAACACACGATGTTTGCTTCATAGGTTGCTAACCACTCCATCCCTAGTACTACATCAAATCCGCCAAGGGGCATCACATGTAATTTAGCAGAAAACCTATGACCTTCTAGTTCTATGGCACAGTCCTCTATCACATCAATAATTCTAGTGGACCTACTAATAGTAGTTTCAACATCAAATGGCTCATTAATATTTCTACTACTAACATACAACTTATCACAGAAAGCAGTAGTAATAAAACTCTTACTAGCTCCAGAATCAAATAATATAGAGGCACAAATTTGGTTTACTAGAAACATACCTGACACAACATCAGGGTCTACCCTGGCCTCCTCTCGCGTCGTCGTGAATGATCTAGCAGTTGCCCTCTGTCCTCCATCTTCCGTCCCCTTCTTCGCTCCAGAACTCTCGGCCCTTGGCTTCTTACACTCCCGACTCAGGTGGCCTGCTTCACCACAGTTCTAGCACCTCGCTACCCTACAATACTTAGCGATGTGGCCAGGCTTCCCGTACTTGAAAAAAACATTTAATCCCAGCCTACAGTCACCAACGTGCTCTCTCCTACATTTACCACACTTATTTATCCCCAAGCTTGATGACCCCACCCTGCGGTTATCCACCTTCATCCTCTTATTGTTTGGAGTGAAACCGCCACATCCAAACCTTTTCCTACTCTAGTTCCTGTCACCACCACCTGTCTTCTTCGCCTCGACTACTGCCACCTCCCTCTCATCATACAACCTACCCACCAGGTCTACCACTGATCGAAAGGTACCCGGCCGGGCAGTGATCAAATGCCTGTGGATGTCAGCTGGCAATCCCTGAATGTACTTCTTGATCTTCCTCGACACCGGCGTCACCTGATCTGGCACCAGCCTCGCTATTTCGTTGAAGTTGGTGGTGTATTGCTGGTGGGTCATGGTGCCTGCCTCCAGCTGTTAGAACTGCCTCTCTATCTTGTCGAGCTCCGGGTGAGGACAGAACTCCTCAATCACCATCTTCTTTAGCTCTCCCCGTCTCATCCTGCTAATGGCCCTGCTGCCCTCGGCTTGGACAATATTATCCTACCAACACAGAGCCATGTCAATAAAAGATTGAGTGGCAAACTTCACCTTATGATCCTCCTTGCACTCATTAATCTTCAATACTGCCTTCATCTCTTTCACCCAGCAGTGAGCAGTAGCAGCATTGCCATTTCCATCAAAAGTCGGGGGCTTGCATCTTTGAAATGCCCTATAGTTACATCCTCGTGCAGTTTCCTGCACCGCTTCCTCCTCCTCCTCACTCGAGACAATCATCTCGGTCTCCGATCGCTCCCTTTCCTCCCTTCCGGTGATCCTTCTCCTCTCTTTCTTCTCATCCTCCCTTACAACCTTAATAACTCCAGTCACCATAGACAGCAGAATCGTCTGCATGACTTGGTGCACTTCCTCTACCAGTGCCTCTTTCATCGAGGGCCTTAAGTTCGCACTCTCATCACCACCTTCCTGGTGATGCATCTCAGGCTCTTCCTGGGCCCTCTCAACCGTATTAGCCTTATTCATAGTAACATGCGGTTCAGCACCACGTCCTCCCTATACTCCACCCCTAGAGGCCTTAGATGATCTACCTCCAGCCATTCTCTAAACACTATAAGATTCAAACACTAACACGGTTATTCAAGGAATAGCTCAGTTTATGTTAAGTAGTAAGTCCCTAATTACAGTGGCTAGTTGTGATTAGCCACTTACTTTACTCTTCACACCCTAAGTATTTCCTATCCTTACTACATTAGTATCTAAATCTACTATAAGCACATAATCAAATAACATACGCACATAACTTCAATTAACGTTAAGAAAAAGAAATACCTTAAGGCACGTAGCTACTCGGGCTGGCATCCCTTTCCTTTGGTCCCATTCTCAGTTTAAGATTAGGTTTTGAAAATATTTTACCCAATTCACTTAAACTTTAGCTCTGATACCAACTTGTAAGGCCCCGATCCCGGAGACCTCACAGTTGGTCATTCATAGCACTAAACATACATAATAATATACATTTCATAAAACATTGCAGCGGAATTACACTAACAAAAGCCCATTCATTTCATTGATAAATCACTGTTGTTAAGCAATATAATATTATTTCATAAGTTACAAAAAAACATCATTGATTACATTACAAAACGACAACAATAATAATATGCATGAATGGATGCCAGCCTTCCCCTGCCGAGTAGCTTCCTCGTGTGCCATCCTCATCAGCATTACCTGCCAACTGAAAATGCATAAAAATCAGCGTTGCTGAGTGAGCTCTAGTTTTATAAGTATTAACATACCTTGTGTGTTTTATATATGAAATATAACTTTCCATAAAATACTTTACTTTCGTATGCAAGCACACATCATACGTACATTCAAATAATATTCATTGTTTATTTCTTTCTTTCATACTTTAATTACTATCTTTTATCATCGTATACATACTTTCCTTCCATTCTTTTCATTAACATTCACTTTCATATACATACTTTTAGTTCGTGCTTTTCACTATCTTTACTTTCATTCACATTCTTTCGTTTCGTACTTTCGTCATTATTTACTTTCATTCACATACTCGTCATTATTTACTTTCATTCACATAATTTCTTTTCATTCTTTTCATCATCTTTTACTTTCTTAAGGATCGATGTACAATACCTCGAACATTATGCACGAAGCTGATGCTAGGCCTGAGGTCTACAAATAGAACCCGAACATTATGCACGAAGCTAGCCCAGTCACCTAGGGCAAGTCATCTCTCCCTTTCATTCGGACCAGTGTGTAATACCCCAAACATTGTGCACGAATCTGATGTTGGTTCTGAGATCTACAAATAGACCCCGAACATTGTGCACGAAGCTGACCCAGTCACCTAGGGCATGCCACAAGTGTAACATCAATCTTAATGATTGACCCTGTATACATCCTTTGGGTTATTTAAACCGTACACAGTTGAGCTAACGACAACGTGGTCGTGCACCTCCTTTCTCTTTGCTTGCAAGCCATTCTTTCTTTCATTACGTTTCACTTTTCACCTTTGTTATCTTTCACTTCGTATGTTATACTTTACGTTCATTCATACATTCGTCATACTACGTAAAGCCATAACATAATACTTAACGCATAATATAATATAATATATACGTTTTAAATAAAACCATTAAAAGATAACACATCATACACATATGCATATCATACATTCATCATAGCATCATACATACTCTAACCATAGACCATCACATATTCATGCTTTAAATAGGCCAATACGGTCTATAAGTCAAACTAGGGTCAAACCATAAAATTCTGATCTTTCCCAAAATTCCAGAAAATTTTCTAAGAGTTTGGGCGCATTGGCACTATTTGAGCGCATGAGGACTGTTTGGGCGTTTCTCCACTATGAAGGCGCATGGCCCTCTACTTAACTGTTTTTTCATTAACCTTTGGGTGCATGAACTGTTCAGGCGCATGAGTCTATACTTAGGCGTTTCAACACTTAGGCGCATGAGCCTCTTGGGCGCATGGGTACTATTTGGGCGCTTCATCACATACTTAGACTTTCTAAGTCAAATTTTCAAGCACATGAGCTCTATTTGGGTGCATGACTATACTTGAAATATTCTAAGGCAAAAATATCAGGCGCATAGGCTTGTTTGGGCGCATGACCTCCTCCTTATATGTTTCTAACATACTTTTCAGCCCCAAATCTCATCTTAACATGTTCTAAGCTTCTTACTACCATTCTATACCTTAACACAGCATGCACAACCATAAAATACCAACATACAAGCATATATACATACGGTCATACATACAAAAGTTTTAAAAATGTTTTACATGCATTTTCAGCCCCAAAATCTTTAAAAACAAGTAAAATACGGGGTCTAGAAACTCACCTATTATAGCCAACAAACCCAAATTTCCCTAATCTTTCTTGTACACGAATTCAAACGCCTATGTATGTCAAAACACACAAACCCGGTCACATATACATACATGAGAACATGTAGAAACCGGTTTTATGGTCAAAAACCATAAAATCCGAACCAATTATACTAAATTTGCTTACCTTATCTAAATTCAGCTTTTTTCTCTCGCTCTAAATGTCGAAGATCTTTCTGCTTTCTCTCTCTAAAAGTCGAGATAGTTGATGTGCAGAAATGTGGGCGGCCATGCCCACTTAAACAAAATAATAATATTATTTTGTCCTATTTACACTTAAAACCCCTCCTCTTATACTTCTTTTCTTTTCTTACAAAATATCTTTCTTTTCTCTTTTTCTCATTTCTTTTCTTTCTTTTAAATGATAAAATTTCAGGGTGTTACACCAATTCAAGCTATTTAAGAATTGTTCATGTCTGAAGAATCTCAACCTAAAACAACATAAAATGTGTTTGTTCAAACAGAAGAGGGGCATGATGTTAATCTGCTTGATTAAGTGAAAGAAGTGAAAAGGAACAAGAACAGATTATAAAGAAGTTGAAAGTGGAGAATGAGATGTTAGAAGCTGAATCATTAAAGAAAGATATGGTGATGAATGAGCTTGAAGAAGAATTGAAAGTATTGAATGAGGAATGTGAGAAATTAAAAGAAAGCTTGAAAGAGAAATAAAAAGAACTTGATGTTTTACTATCAGAGGAAGAAACAGAACCTGAAGTGCAAGAAATCATGATTCAAAGAATATCATAAGCAGATAAAGAAAAAAAGAAAAGTTGATGAATCTATGACTGAATCATCTACTGAACCAAAGTCAAAATGCAGAAGTCCATGGATGAAGCATTAAATATGGATGAAGAATTACATATGGATGAAGCATTAAGAAGTTTTCAAGAAACTGAAAAACAAAACAACAGGATGATTGTGCTTGGCACTGATAATCCTTAATATCTTGAAATCACTAAGAGAACAAGAATTTTGAAACCTCATGAGATAAAATCAATGGAGTTAGTGAAAAGATCATATGAAAGAAGGAAAGAATTGATGGATATGTTTCTAGCTAGTGAAAAACATGCTTATAATGTTTTAGTTGATCCAAAACAACTATGAAACAAGGCTAGATCAACTGGAGACATTGTACGAAATGTATTGCAAACAAGACAATCAATCTCTGATTTGCTGAATGCAATTATTGTTCCTGACGAAACAAAGGAAGTGAAAATAATAGCATGGAAATATGATAAAGTATTTCATGCCTTTTTTATTAAGAGAGTAAATGCTATATGTGATGTTTATCATTTCTACTCTTGCATCATTGTTTTGCCTGTGCAAGATTTGAAGGAATTGCATAAATTGCCATTGATAAACCTACAAAGGCACAAAGAGGAGAAGGCTTTGTAAAACTTCTTGATCGGGGTATTTCTAGAATGGCATCATTTCTTCAAACCCGATGTGATCAAGAAGGTAAAGAATATTTTAAGAATTTGAAGAAAAGAAAGAAAGGTGCTTCAAGTTTAGCAGCACAAGAAGGATTTTTGGAGTAATTCGGTGACAGATATTTTAACAAAGTAACAAATCCTGGTTTGAAAGTGATAGACGATACTCAGACGTCTAATCCTATTTTGAGATGGTTCTACCATACTGATTCATTCAAGTTGATGTTGGTACGAAATTTGGATGATTGGGATAAGGATATGATTAGTTTGTTTGGAGTTTTTGTGCTTAAACTTTTACATCCAAGTTATATCTCATTTTATCTAATCAAAAGTTTGAAAGAGTATCTTCTGAGACTGCTGAGAATGATAGAAAATATTTCATGATTGTGATCAAAGTAATGAATGCTGCTATGGAGAGAATTTCTTTGAGGAAAGCTCTTGCATATGCAAATATTATCAAGAAGGATATCAAGAACATAGAATTCATGATGATTTCAAGTAAAGGAGTTTTGAAAATTCATTCAAGTGACTATTCAAAACCAATTGAATTCTATGCAAATATTGACATAGCAGGAATATCAAAAGAAACATTAAAAGTGATGAAAAAGATGGAGATCAGAACCAATGAATCAAAGCCAGACCAAGAAATCTTGGCAGCAAAATTCAAGTCTTTTATTCAGAAAGCACTGAAGGAATTAGAGATGTATAAAAACAAGCCTATGTTCTCAGTTAAAGAGGAACCTGAATAATTCCCAATTGACTGAAGACAAATGCAAATCTTATGGGGAGTATTGTTGGTGC
>BJCO01363829.1:0-13748 GCA_018326465.1 Flaveria floridana
AAAACATCATTTAGAACATGAAAACTTCAGATTATAAACATGTTATAATGCTAAACTTCCGCTGCGTTTTTAGAAAGTTTAAAAGGTTCAACTCGTTTTTGTGTTCTAACAAACCCATCAACACCTAGGGAATTGTTTGAAAAATACTAAGTGTTAGTCATGCACCCAACCATTTTGCTCAGTCGCCTAAGTGTGAGTCATGCGCCTGAATAGTATCCCATGCGGCTAGGATTGGTTCCGAGGCGCCTAAGTGTGAGCTCATGCGCCCACATAGTGTTCATGCACCCAAACAGGACTTATGCGCTTGTATAGTGCTCATGCGCCTAGAACACTTAGAAAAAGTTTAGAAATTTCGAGAAATGTAGAGTTTCAGGGTTTGACCCTGAGTTGGCTTGGTGTTTATATATGTTTATTTTATGCATGTTTATGGTCTATTTTTGTGTTCCATATTATTTCATTATATGACTTTACGTGGTGTGTTTATGTTCGTTTACGTAAAGTATTCTCATAATTGAAAGTGCATGATTAATGATAATGAAAGTGGAACATAAAGAATCAACAAGTGAAAAGTCTTGCAAGCAAAATAAAAGTAGGTTCACAACTCATTGAGAGTTGTAAGCTAAACTGTGTGTTATATAGCGTGCGATCATGGCTAACCAATGAGGGTTCATACACAAGGGGAGTCAGTCTTGGTCACTACTTCATATGTGCGAAATGGGATCCTTGTACCTTAACCCCAAGGATGAGGTTTTTTGTGCCCAAGGATGGGGTATAGTTTATGACAAGATCTAGAAGTGAAAGATAAAGAAAAAGTGCGAAACGAACGAATACGTGCAATAACGGAAGATAATAAGATATTATCTTGATGTATGTATGATGAATGATGTACGAAAGAAAAGAGAATGTTTTAAGAAAAAGGAAAGTATTTTAGTCATAAAAACTAGAACTCACTCAGCAACGCTGACTTTTATGCATTTTCAGTTGACAGGTAATTCGTTGCTAAGGATGGCATGAGGGTGAAGCTACTCGGCAGAACAACACATGCATCCGTTCATGCTTAATGATTTTCGTTGTATTTTAATGCAACTAATTTATATATATATATATAAATATATATATATATATATAAATATATATATATATATATATATAACAATGTATTACTTTGCAACATTAATTATATGCATGAATGGTTTTTGTTAATCTAATTCCGTTGCATCGTTATATGAAATAAGTATTGTTTTATGTAATAAAGCTATGATTGACCAACTGTGAGGTCTCTTGGATTGGGGCCTTACAGATTCGAGAGTTTAAAACTTGTTTTCGATCGTGTTATTGAATGAAACAATTAAATCACAAGTCGGATTTAGTTAATCAATGGATAACTACGATATTTAGATCAACAAATTGGTGTGATCATTAAAATTTGTTATATCGATCAATTGGGTACTGTTCCATTGCCCGATCAACTCTAATCTGCGTTGAACTTATTTTAATTTGTAGATCTGAGTTACTATTCGATTGCTAACAATTGTTCAATCATATTTGAACAAAATCAACATTAAACATTCTCAATTAAATTTCAATGGAGAGTTTATATATATGAACCAATTCACATTAAACATTCTCAATTAAATTTCAAGTGAGAGTTTATTAACAGAATTGAGTAATTATGACATCAACATCTTAATTAACTGATAATAAAGAGGTTGTCATTAATTAGCTAATTTTTAACAAAACATTAATACAACATAATTTTGGTTTAATTGATTTTATATCTGTGTTATAACTTGATAAAAATGTGTTAGGCCTAGAACTTTTGTATAGGTTTAGTTCTTTAGTCAATCCCTGTAATAACTCTTGTACACCTTTTGCCTTTTATATGCAATATACATTTATAGGTTAACCCTTTTATTATGTGTTACTCTATATGTTTGCAGGAAAAACATTAGTCTTAGTCAATTTCTTGAATTGACTAAGTGTTGAACAACATCTAGGGATGAACAAATTGTTCCTCCATAGATCTTTTGGAATAATACAAGTATGGAATCAGTGGAACCCCCACAAAATCTTTACAACAACTAAAGTACATCCAAGGCAACTGCAGCTCCTATGAAAGACCAACTTGTTATGGATGAACAAGTAAAACATCTGCCGAAGATCAATCTCACGCGGAAGAAAAATGCTCCTACGGAAGACCAATATACTTGCACGTACACCAAGTACATCAAGTCAACAAGTCAAACACTAAAGTGATGTCATAAGTCAACTTCTACGGATAGTCAGAGAACGTCACGTCAAGACATTCTCTGAGTAACTTTCTTACCTCGATAAGAAAGTTATTATTACCCTAACAGTAAATATCTAAGCCTATAAATATGAGGCTTAGGTACACACTTTTAGGTAACAGATTGTGATCGACTGCTATGAACTATTACGATCAAACCCTAGCAGCCGCAAACAATCTCATAACAATACACATATCAACATAGCTTTAGAACCCTAGCAATAGCAATAGTATTCATTTTTTTGTTTGTTTATTATAATCATTAATCAAACATTAATTGAAAACTTTTGAAATGTTTATGTTGTTCTTCAGCTTATATTCATATGCTTTTCATTAGTTTGATTTGTTTTTCATTGTTTGTTTTTGGCAAACAATTTTACATCAATCAATTAATCGAACAACAATCAGTGTTAATTTCACGATCATTGTTTGTCATCCTAAACTGATAATTCCCTGATGATCCTTGGATTCACAACATGTTCAAGAGTCAGTACTAAACATGAAGAATCAATTAATTTGGCATGACATTCAACACACAAACATTAAATGCATATTCATTCAATGTGCATTAAATGGTCTGGTTGGACTTTAAAAGGTCAAATTAAAATTCATGAACAAATTGTTATGAGATAAAATTATTATATGAATTGAACAAAACAACTTCTTATGATAAAACAAACACAAAATAAAACAATTTGGATCAAATCAAATTGAAAGAAACAAGATTTGCATGATCAAAATTAACAAAATGCTGACTTTTGTAATGTCAAACTATTTCAATTAGATAATGTCCAATAAACATACACTTAGATCAATCACAAGTGTTTAAACATACATTTCAACATTTCATAACAATCACAACAGTCTAGTAAATGCTTGATCAATATTTCATCATCACATATCATTAACATACAAGATACTAACATCAATCTTTTCATTATAGATATGGCAAACTTGGTGTTTGTCAGAGATCATAATCATTGTGCATTTCTTGACCCTGATTCACCCAAGGCTGTAAATTACAGAGATATTATACAAGCTATCAGACAGATTAGGCTATTTCATGCTATGACTGCCAGGCCTGAGATATATGAAGATCATATAGTCCAGTTTTGGATTAATACTCATCTAGAACAAATGCATGTCCAACAAGTTGTTGTGTCCAACATTCATAAGCATCAAATTATCATATCTGAGGAAGTAATAAGGACAGTACTACAACTACATGATGAAGATGCCTAAGGCCCAATTGAATTGGATGAGAATTATGTATTACATGTGTTCAGACAGATTGGGTATATAGGAACCATTGAGAGAAAACAGATAAAGAAGTCATACATGTATGCTCAATTCAGGTTACTTATACACACATATCAAAAGCAATGACAAACAGAAAGACTGGATGTGATGCTACTTCTTTAAGAAGTTCCTCCGCTACCATTCAATTTTGCAGCACAAATCCTAAATGGAATGATCTATAATTTGGCTGAGGTGAGGAACATGTTTAACATGTATCCAAGATTCCTTCAGATGATTATTGATGATCTTCTACCATTCATCATAAGAGAAGGTGCACCCTTTCAGCATGTTCACTTTAATGAACTTGTTTTCACAAGGATCAAATCAAGCTCGTATCATGGAGCTGAAGTGTTGTTCCTGCACACATGATTGATCATAACATCCCTGTACCAGACATCTTCACGAGGATTCCGGGACAAGGTGAACCTCTTATGATGTTCCAAAATGTGATTCACCAAGAACCAATCATCCAACCAGTCCTAATTATACAAGAAGAGCAAGCTGCCCCTGAACCAGAATTAATCATTAATGATCCTATTGGACAAGAACCAGAACCATTCATTCATCAAGAACAACAACATGTTATAAAAGAAGCATCACTAATGGAACACTTCTGTTTGAACCTCACATGCATTCACCACCACACAGACCAACTAAGTCTGATTAACAAACACTGTCTTCTCTTTCAAGAGACATTGATGCATCTTTGGAAGAACATACAAGTCAACAAAAAGAAGTTGGCACATCTTCACAATATGAGTAGACACAAGAAGAACAAAGAGCTCATGTTGAGTATACAGAAACTATATGAGCAAGGTAGTGATATATCTACAAAATAAGAGATTGAGTATACAGAAACTATATGAACAAGGTAGTGATATATCTACAAAATAAGAGATTGAATACATAAAAGTGTTTCTATTCATAGAGTATAGTAAGCTCATAGAAAAGTCAAACAAAAGAGCAAGAAAGCTTAAAGATAAGCTAAAAGGTAAAGATGAAGGAATTGAAAAGCTTAAGGCTGATCAAACAGCTTAGATGTTGATTGTTCAGTTTCTTGAACAACAACTTGAACAAGCAAAAGTAGAGTTGAAGATGAAAAACAAAGATCTTAGTAGTGCAAGACTTGATATTTCCTACTTGACTGAACAAACAAATTCATAAGATATTGAGATTGATGAGCTCAAAAGTATAATTTCTGCTCAAAATGAAGAAATTGATAGGCTTAATCATGAACTAGAACATATAACCACTCTTCAGAATGAGGAAGAACATTTAAAAGGTCAAGAAGAAGACTTGAGTGATGAGTTTGAAGAGAAAATCATATCCCAAGCCGAGGAAACAAGCCCTAATGAGTCTAAAAAGGCAATTATCATATATGAGGAATCTTACTCTACGGGTCAAATCTTTGAAGAGTCAAATCCATTTGAAAACATAGACTACTCTCCAATCCTAAGACAACATTTTTATACACCTGACACACAAACAATGGATACTAGCATTGTCCATGTGAACACATTGTCTGAATAGTAGAAAGAATTAGTCAAACAATAAGCTGAATCCTTGAAAGAACCATTCAAAAATCAAGCTTCATCATCATCAAAGCCTTAATTAATAACATATAAGAGGAAGGGAAAGAGGTTTTATCTAGCCTTTTTAAAGAAGGGTAAACAGTCAATACAAGAACAAGAAATATCTGTATCTCCTCCACTCAAAATTCTTAAAGTTAAAACTGAACCAGTTGATTTAGAAGAACCAAAACAAACATCTGAAGCTGTTGTTCTTGAAGAAGGAGTGATAGACCAATCTCATGATCAGCAACAAGAACCCATCATTATCCTGAGTGATTTTGATGATGATGATGATAAAGAAAGCGATGAAGATGAACAGATGCAGAACACTCAAGAACTCTTTACTAATGATCCTCAAACTTTGATGGTAATTAAGTTAACAACCAGAGGATTTCCTTATGAATCATTCAGACATCTTAAGTATCTGAGGTTAAAGATTTGCTCAAAGACTTTCAAGAAGTCATGAATGATGAAAAAGAGCAAACATACAAAAGATACAAGGGAATCAACGACAAACAAGAGCTTGAGAAGAATCTTCCTAAAGATCCTCAAATAGAGAAAATGACCTACTCCTATGTTAAAAGCTGGTTGAGTCATACAAGAGTACCATACAGGTCATATCCAGGATGGTTTATATCTGAGATGAAAGAGTTAGCAAGAGTGATATACAAGAACATGTTGGCTAATGCACTTAAGTCATAGATCTTTAGACCTCATCTTGTATCTTCTTTGTCAACCTATCATCAAACGCCACCTGAACTTCATTCTATAAAGGAACCTAGACAATTCGTGCCTCATAGGCTATAGGCAATGAAGTTAGAGAGATGATCAATGAGAAAACAAATTTTGTGAAGCTCTATGAGAAAATTACACTCACTATAGATGCCAATGAAAGGAAATTATAGCAGGGAAATATGATGAGATCTTGGATGCAGTTTTGATCAAAAGAGTATCTGGCCTTGTCCAATACTTATCATACATATCCCAACTAGGATCATTGAGCTATGAAACGGATGTAGTTGAGAATGTCCAATCACACAAACAATCCAAGGGGAGCAGATTTCTATCATATTCTGAGAGCATACATGAACAGATGATATCATGAAATGAAGGCAAAAGCAGACAAAGAAGATAAAATTCACATTGCCAAGCTAAGAAGAGAGCAATAGCTGAAAAGCAAACAAAAGAGAACAAGTGAGGAATCATCTTCTCAGATTGATTCTGATATTTTTGAAAAGGTTGGTTACATTTTGAGACCATTTGACTTGAAGTTGATTATGAAGAAGATTGATGGTAATCAACAAAATCATCCAATCACAAGGTGGTACTATGATGAAACCCACTTTGAAGTGGTGTTAGAGATAAAGCTGGAAGGCAAAGAAGCATCTGACATAAGGCTCTTTGATACTGCAGAGATAAAGCTACTTCACCCATCATATGTGTCATTCTTAAATACAAAGACATTCCCTGCTGTTGAAGATGTGTTATGAAAGGGAGATTGCTGTCATTTCATACACATGCTAAGAATTTTAGGCATTATGAATGTAAATGCTGCTCTCAAACAAAGATTAGAAACCAAACAACAACCCTTAACACATATAGAAGGCATAAATGGAATGAGGATATCAGACAACAACAACCTTGAGATCTTGAAAAGCAATCATATTATAACCATACTGGTTAGTAACATTGATGTGCAGAGCTTAGACAAATCAACATTGGAGCAGCTGGTTCATCTGACAATAGAAAGAAAGTATGATGGTCAGAAAAGTGCTATTGACTACTTTGTTGAGCACATGGTCAGCTGCAGAAATGCATTAAAAATCACCCCATTGACTGAGTAAGTCAAAGAAGCTAAAAAAGACCAAGAAATTGAAAAGGATGTATAAGAATCATTAAACGCCACAGTAGAAGTGCAGAAAAGGGTTGATGAAGCTGGTCCTACTCATACCTAAAGGTCACTAACATACAAATAGACGAATCAAACAAACAAACATGTCTAACCTAACAAAGACCTACAAATTAGAACATGCATTGCAATCTGATTACACATGTGTAATCAGAATATCATACAAACATACATATAATCATACAATCATACATGAAATCATATAATCATACATGTAATCATACAAACATACATGTAATCATGCAAACATACATGTAATCATACAATCATACATGTAAATCAGACAATCATACAAACAACAAATCAACTCAATAGTACATAACATTCAAACAAATAACCAAACAGTATAAGTCAAACACACAACTAGTACAACCGTACATACCAAACACAAACACACAGTACTAACAAATATAAAATTAACGAGCAAACTTAAAAGAGATGGCAACATCATCCTTAGAGGGAGTATTGTTGGACTAAACAAGTGCATTAAAGGAATAATGCTTAAAAGGATAATGCTTACGATAATTAAACATAATATGTTCTAACATCCAAACAAACATTAGCTAACACATTAACATCATTAACAATCATAACAATCACTAATCATTGTTTAAATTTCTTTTTCAGGTTTGTAGATAAAAGAAATTTTGACACGTGTCGGCAGCGGATGAAGTGTTGTCCACGGCGGATAACTAAGAAGATGCAGCGGATGAAGAACAGGTCAAAGTGCACATAGCTGATGAACAACATACAACGGATGCTAAGCCCACAGCTAATGAACTGTCCACAGAGGATGTTCATCCATAGTGGATGAACGTTCCACAGCGGAGAACATACAAAGCAAAGATACACAAAGTGTTTACAAGGGACAACATCCAAGGCCCAACGGACAAGTTATCTGACTTCACAGCAGACATCTTTTCATCCACAGCGGACAGCTAATCTTTCACAGTGGACATCTAATCATCCACATCGGACGACTTAAATTAGGATTTTATGTAATGTTCATTTACATAAGGGTATTTTAGTAATTGTAAATAGCTTTTTGTATAGGCTATAAATAGCATACTACCCTGATCCTTTGTAGGCTTTTGAACAATCAATACAAAAAACTAGTTATTATCATTCCAGCACTCAATCACTAGCAATCACACACTTATACACACTAATATCATAGCATTAATCATGGGTTTCCGCACCATGATTATTGTTTGTTGAATTTGATATAACAATCTGTTGTTATATTCATTAAGAGATTGGAAAAGATCCTTGTATTCATCATCAAGAACTCAATATTGTTGTTTTGTTGCTGATTTGATCGATTTCATCAATTTGGTCTTCTCAGCTCAGATCTTGGATCATGATCTCCTGCTGATGTATTACCTATAGATCTTGAAACATCTTCATAAGATTCATAAAAGTAGTTGCCAATCAAGACCTGAAACTTTCACACTCGGATTGTGCTCATTGAAGGTCACATTTGCTGACTCCTCAACTACTCTGGTTTTGAGATGTATACTCCATAAGCCTTAGCTTGGGAAGAGTATCAAATGAAGTGTCCATCATCTGATTTCTCAGCATATTTGGCTATATGATCTTTAGCATTTAAGATGGTGCATGAACATCCAAATGATCTGAGAAAACCAATGAAAGGTCTTCTTTTGTACCATAATTCATAAGGAGTCTTGCCATGAGTTTTGACTACTAGAACTCTACTCTACACATAGCAGGTAGTGCTGACTTCATCTACCTAGAAGGTAATGGGCAGTTTAGAGTCAGAGAGCATGGTCCTTGCAGCCTCTATAAGTGTCCTATTTCTCCTTTTAGCATCACCATTTTACTAAGGAGTTCTAGGAGCACTATATTATCTTGTAATATGCTTTTAATCATAGAATGTATTAAGGATTTGGTTCTTGAATTTAGTTCCTTGATCATATCTTATGATCTTAACCTTATGATCATATTGATTCTCAATTTTTAGAATAAAGTTTTTTAAGATTTCAGGGGTCTCATCCTTAATTCTTAGAAAGAAGACCTAAGTATATCTTGTGAAGTCATCAATAAACACCAGCCAATATGAAGTTCTTCTTAGACTCACTACACTAGTGGGGCCAAAATGATCCATATGTAATAAGTGCTAAGGAGTAGTGATGGAGTTAGTTCCTTTGGCTTGAGAGACACTTTGTATTGCTTTCCTTTCAGTCATGTAAAATAATGGTCACCACTTGTAAACCTTTTCTTTGGAATTCTAGTCATCAAATCATCTTTAATGAATCTATTCATGTTCTTAAATTTTACATGGAGTATTCTTTTATGCCAGTGAAAAGATTTATCATTATTGGATTTAAATAGAAAGAAAGAAATTTCTCCTGATAGGGAGGTTTCCTGTAATTCCATCTTGCACATTATCCTTTTTTAGGGGACTCTGAGTAGGATATATTCTTAAGGAATGACCACTCCAGGCTTGAGAAAAATGCGCTCATGCTCAATGAAGATCATCTTATGTCTCTTGTCATAAAATTGAGATACACATAGAAGAATGTATCCAAGCTCTTTAACATAGTTTACCTTCTCAATGCTAATCTTATGATAAGTTTATATAAGAAGGCGGATGCCACCAAATCAACCAAATACTTCCTGCATGCATGCACTACGTACAAGTTAGAAGTTGCTTCAAAAGATTTACACTATGCACAAAAAATACTGTAAGTGTAAAATCTTTCGAAGCCAAAAGATGAAGTCTTTAGAAGCCTCAAGGACCAAGTCTTCCGAAGCAAAATGAAGAAACGACTGATTTATTCTAATGACTATGGAGAATATGTTTCCTTGAATGTACTTTTACATAAAGCTGACCCACTTTCCACTGCAACTCTGATGTTTCACCAACTTGCATAAGTTGGTGAAAAGGTCCATGCTTTTGAAACTATACATTGAGGTCTAGAGTCTGTAACTTTATACTTTATCTACTTTTATCCTTATTGTAATATATGAGGATATGAGCTATGGCATGTCATAGTTACTAGTCACAAGGCAATCTGCCTTTTGACTCTACATTGATTTTATTATCTATCAATGTTTCAACTGGCTTTCAAGGAACTTTTTTATGAGTGTAGTATAAAGTATCTCATGGTCTTGTATCTTATTTATGCATTGTAACACTTGTAAAAGAACTTGAGATTAATCTACAACATTCTTGAAAACCATATATATTGTTTTTGAGTCCTGTCTCCTTGTTTTGCATGCGTTCTTTATATTTCATACTCAAACCCGGTTCCGTATTTGATATGTTAAGTGTTCTAACACTCTCCTCCTTGTGAGACTGATTGCATTGACCTCCGCTTACCGGTCCTACAACTGGTATAAGAACATTCCAGGCCCTTGAATATATGATCTCACCTTCTTAAATCTCCTCAATTCTCACAAAACACTTAACATCTTAAATGGTTGTTTCTATGTATGATATAGAAACTAGTACCATGGTAAAATCCCGACTGATCACTCCTGATGATTTTGATACTTGGTGCCTAAGAATGGAAGGCTTCATCAAGTCACAAGATAGAAGTATGTGGGTGTCTTTTACTCAGGACCTTACATTCAAAGTACCTCTTCAGCTGCTGCTACAAATGGCAAGATACAAAAAGAAGTGGATGACTACTTTGAAGAAGATAGAAAAAAAATAAATATAGATCAAAAGGCCATGACTACTCTCCAAACTGCACTTCCAAATGCCATTTACAGAGGCTTCAAGAAGTGCAAAACTGCCAAGGAACTATAGGATGCACTAGAGCTGATGTATAAGGGGTCTAATGAAGCCAAAGAAAACAAAAAGGACCTCCTGAAGCAACAGCTTGAGAATTTCACCTTCAAAAAAAGTGAAACCATGACTCAACGATACTTCAGGTATGTTGAGATTGTGGACACTCTAGTGGATGTTGGAGTAAAGCTGGAGAATAGGGACATTGTAAGAAAGTTCATGTCCTCTCTTCCTAGACAATGGACATAGTACTATATGGTCATTAGAAGGACTGAAAACCTTAAGACCCTCACTCTTACTGAGTTATATTGCATTCTTAGTGGCTACCAGATGGAGATGAAAATGCAAAATTCATCTAGTAACTCCAGCATTCAGCAAAGTTCTGCTCTGTATGTAGTTGAAACAGATTATAGAGAAGCACAATAGCATTTCATCTCTTACCCTGACAACTCACTAAAGGGGCCTTTCATCACCTTCCCAGAGACACCAAGGGAGAGCTATATCCAGGGAAGCCCATTGCAAGAGACAAGCTCATCACAAGCCTTTATGTCTCTTGATGAAAGCACATAAAACTTTCTCTTCACCCTTGAAGATTTGGATTGTATCCATCTAGATGACTTAGAGTATATAGAGATAGAGCAGCAGATGGACCTTCTCACTCATAGAGCCAAAAAATTCTATAATAGGACAGGGAGGAAGATTCCCAGCAATGTGACCAGTGGAAAGTTGGGCAGGATAAAAGCAAAGTGAAGTGTTATAACTATAACTAGATGAGACACTTTGCTAGGGAGTGCAAGGCACCCAGGACTAATGGTGGCCAAGCACAACCCAAGCCAAACTACACTGAGGGAGCTCGACACACCAAGAAGCCCAACCAGCAAGCTGCAGTTGTTGTTGAAGTAGTAGGCTTTGATTGGAGCTTGTAGGTCGAAGATGTATCTCCGAACCAAGCACAGATGGTGGATCATGATAAAGCCAAGGTATTGGAACATCTTTGTACCCAAGAATGGATTACTAAAGTAAATAGACATATGTTCTATAACTTAGAAATGAGATCTGATTTTGAGTCCTTAAACATCTTAAAATCTGATTTCAAAAGAGTTGAAAATAAATATAAGTTAAAAAATAGAAGGCTTAAAGAAAACGATTTCAACTCTCAAACATGAACATACCAACTACATGACTAAAATTAAGGATCTCATCACTATGTTAATTGAGTGCCAAGCTAAGCTTGTGATCAACAAAGCCAAGGTAGAGAAACATGTTCTTCAAGAAGAGACCTTCAAGAACATAATATTCTCAACCTTGCATTTCAAAGTGTGTTATCAAAACAAATAGGGACTGGGATCTAGTGAGATAGCTCCTCCACACACTATATTTTCTGTAAGATCTCCTAGGTATGGAACTGGTCCAGAAGTGATGAAGAGGATGAAGAGCAGATAGTGAAGGATAGATCTGAGAAGAGTGAAGAAGATCATCCTAACAAGGGTCATTATTCCCCTGAGGAGAGGAAGATGCCAGGAAAGTCAAAGAGGAAGAACTTGATCTTAGCAGCCAAAAGGAGATCAAAGAAAGCTCAAAATATCATGGCCATCTTTAATTCCAAGCAGAAACAAGTATTTATCTCTACAGGGTTTGAAGTGGTAAAAACTATGGATTCAAACATGAACTCGACTACCAAGAGTTCAAGTTTATATCCAACTCATTCTTGTGAAGGAATGAAGGCTAATCAGCTGGGTACCACTGCTACACAGCATGAACCATCCACCTCCAAAAGCAAGAATCACCCTAGGAAGCTTGCTACAACATCTGAAAAAATGGGGATGGAGATAGAAAGTGATCAAACTCAGACCTTCATACACAAGAAGACTATTGAAAGAAAGCAAATGGATTGCATTATGTGTGGCAGTACTTCTCATCTTGCTAAGGATTGCATCTATAATCCGAAAAGTACTGTCAACATAACCAAGAAGAACTGTTCTGAGAGGAGCAAGGAGAAGAAAGCTTAGGAAGAAAAATACTTTTCTTTTGAAAGCTCCAGAACGGAAATGAAAACAAGTGAAAACTTGCTTTCAGAAGATTTTTTGGTCTCAGAAGAAAGGAATACTTCCGAAGCACTGAAACTTGCTGCAATGAAAGCAAAATCTTCTGAAGCATCAGTCTTCAAAACTTCCAAAGTTGTTAAAACTTTCGAAGTATTGAAGGTCAAGTATAATCTTTTAAAGATGGTGTCGAAGATAAAGGAAGTCCATGTGACTTAAAGTTCTTTATTAGTAACAACAAATGCTCCCCAAAGTCTTACCATAGGATCAATTATTGTTGCATTGTCTTTAGTCCAATTTGAAGAGCCCAAGACCAATAAGGCTTGGTTTCCAAATGTAACTAACTTTGTCCTTTTTGTGTAGGAACAGCTGAAGACCAAAAGAAATGTATGGATCATTGACAGTGGATGTTCCAGGCATATGACAGGCAATGGCTCTTTGCTTCAAGATATTGAGAAAATTGATGGAGGGCCAGTTGCTTTTGAAGGAGATGCAGCAAGTTATATTACAGGAAAAGGTAGGGTCATAAATGGTAAGCTCAACATTGAAAAGGTAAACTTTGTTAAGGAGCTTGTATACAATTTACGGAATGTATCCTAATTTTGTGACTAGAGACATAACATGCTTTTTACTGAGCATGATTGCATTATTCTCAAGTCCAAGGTGGTTATTCCTCAAGAGCATATCCTGCTTAGAGAACCTCGGAAAGGGAACATGTACAAGATGGATTTGTTGGAAACATCCCCTTTAGGAGAAGTTTCTTACTTTCTATCTAAAGCAAATAGTAATAAGTCTTTCCTTTGGCTTAAAAGAATGTGCCATGTAAACTTTAAGAATATGAATAAGTTAATTAAGAATGATTTGGTAATCAAAATGCCAAAGAAAG
>BJCO01363867.1:0-10425 GCA_018326465.1 Flaveria floridana
TACAAACATGCTCCTACCCTTTTCACAGTTCAAGAAAGTTCTAAAACAGAGGTTGTGGCAACTGAGCAACAACCTCAGGTAGACAAGGAAGCAGACATACAAAATATGATCAGCTACATGAGTGCCACAGGCCTCTATCAGGCATTTTCACTTCTTCCCTTATCCTATGAATACATAGAATTTGAGTACCTCAAGCAAGTTAAGCAACAAGTAATAAAATAACAAAAAGTTGCTAAGAGGAAGATGAGTGAAGAAGTTGCAAAGTCAAGAACTATCATCTAAAAGAGCCAAAAGAAGTTTGCTAATAGGCAGAGGATGACGAGCTTCTTGAAGCTGTATGGATTCTCCGGAAGGAGGCTTGGTCCAATGTCTCTATCCACCATGGGTGAGCATATTAGGGTGATCAAGCAGAAGATTAAAAAGGGTGAGCTTGTTGACTTGTGTTCTCAACCAAGTCAAGTTCCACCAGAAGTTAAGGTCATGGTTGAACCCCAAGGGACAACACAACCCAGACCTAGTGCTTTACCATAACCAACTTCATCTTCTGATCCAAAGCAGGGTCCTGATCCCTCTCCTTCTAAACCTGTGAGGGAAGAGGATCCAAGTGAAAAAAAGATACGCAAGACAACCTGGTGCTGAAGGCCAATCTTCTCAGTTAAAGTCTACAAAGAGAAAGAAATGGATAGTCATGAAGAGGGACACTAAGAAGAAGAAGAAGTCCATGACATCCATCTCTACACCTTAGGATGAGTTAAAGCATCCTGAAGTAACTCAAGAAGAGGCTGCTCAACCAAGTGCAGCACATGTAGAGCCTCTTGCAGCTGGGAGATCCTGGAATTTTGCTGCAAATATAGACAGATGGTATGTCATTAGAGATAAAGAAGGTCAAGATGTCTACTCTAGTAAGAGATGCTTGATCTTTCTCTACATGATCTCTATGACATGAGGAGGTACTATGAGAGTCTGAGGCATCCGAACCAAATAATGAAGAAAGGAATGGTCTTGCTCCTAATAAGAACTATCAATATCTAAGTAATCTCCTCTATTTTAGTAGCATCAGCCTAGGGGGAGTTTGTAAGGTTTACACTTAAATGCTGATGCAACCAAAGCAACCAAAGAGCTCTCAGCATGCATGCATGAAGTGTAGAGTAAAGTTACTTCAGAAGTTTTACACAACTTGGTGAAAACATACTAAGTGTAAAATCTTTCGAAGCCAAAGACCAAATCTTCTGAAGCCAAAGATGAAGTCTACCGAAGTTTCAGAGACAAAGTCTTCTGAAGCTAAAGACTGATTTTTTCTGAAGACAAGGAAGACATGCTTTCTCTGATTACCTTTTGACAAAAAGCTGAACAACTTTCTGCTGCCACTATGAAAACTCACCAACTTAGATAAGTTGGTGACAATTCAACTATGAATTATGGTCATTGGTCTGTAACTTTCTATTTTATACCTTTTATCCTTTTTGTAATATATTAAGATGTGGGCTATGACATGTCATAGTCACAAGTCAAAAGAAAATCTTCCTTTTGACTGTACATTGATCTTTTTGTCTAGGTTAGTGTTTCCAGCTGGCTTTCAAAGTATAACGGGCTTTCAAAGTATAGCTGACTGTAGGATGTAGTATAAAGTATCTCAGATTCTTATATTTATTTTTATGCTTTGTAACACTTGTAATAGAACTTGGGAGAAATATACAATATTCTTGTTCTTTGTTCTGTCTCATACTTTCTTGTGTTCATAGTATCATTAACTCAAACCTGGTTCCCTATTTGATCTGTTAAGTGTTCTAACTCTCTCCTAATTACAAAACTGATTGTATTGACCACCCTTAAACGGTCCTACAATGGTTATGGGCCCACAGTAACACTTAAGAGGCTACAATATGGTAAACTACTTAGGTAATTTAATGTTGCCAAATGTTTTTTTTCTATGTAATAATAAGTTCAAATTAAATTTGACATAAGCTTATGAAAGCATTGCATACTTTAGTAGTCTTTCTGTTTTGTAGTGCGTTCTTGAAATGTGTTTTCTATTTATAATGTTTATTGGAAAGGATACGTTCCCCAACACGGTTTGTAACACATAGGTTGATCCTTCACTCATTGATATGTTCGCATTGTTCTAAAAATTACATGTGTGTTGTATTGAAACCATTTTTAAATGATTTCATCCTTTGAATAGTACCTGAACACATTAAGACCCACGGCGAAGCGCAGGTAGACTAACTATTAATATTAAAAAGCAAGTTTTTTTTCTATGAGGGTAGGTACTGTAGCTAATAGTACCTCCTCTTAAGCACATGATACAACTCCGTTTTTTTCATCATTTTTTACTGCCACTGCTGGCGCTACCGCCAAGTCCGTCAACCTATTGCTCTTCCACTTTTGTTGCTAACGCACCACCACCGCTAGATATAAGTCATCTATACAACCACTAAAGCCTAAGTTTGATATCCTCAGTTTTGACCAGATTCGTGTATGATAATTTATCACGAGAACAAGAAAAAGAGAAAGGAAGCTAAGACCCAGATCTGAAAGACGAAGACGGAGGTCTGAAAATGAGACCTAGATCTTCACTTACACACCTGGTTTCAATGAGGTATACAATTTGTAGGGGTTGAACCTAGAGGCTCGGGAAATCAAATCAAGATGAAGAAGATCTAGTCATGCGATAAGTGAAAGTTGTCGCACGATAACTTGCTTCTCGCATTAAAACATTTAGTCGCGCGAGAACATGTTATTCGTGCGAGAACTTCTAGTTTAGTATAAGTAGAAGTTTTGTAATGTAACTTAGTAGCTTTTTTTCATTTATTGATTTCGTACTCGTTGTAATAGTTTACAAATCAGAGAGCAATACAATCAAAGATTATTTACATTTGTGTTTGTGTTCATTTACTATTCAATCTTATTCCGTGATGTTAACATTCTGCATTTTCATCATGAGATCGATCATTGTAATGTGTTGATCCTTACAAATGGTATCCGAGTTAGTATGCTCTTGATCGATTGAACCAAAGGTTGATTAGTACTTGTTGAAGAGTTCTAGAGATCCGGTTTGAAGTTCAATAAAGATTTACTGAATGCAAGCCATATTTGATCACTTTTGAAGATTTTAAGAGTTGTGGAGATTTTAAATAAAGATTTGAATTGTTTGGGTGATTAATTGAACTTAAATTCTATCAATTAGAGACAATTAGGATCATAACCGAACCTAAAATCACTAATTGAATGATTAAACAGTTAATTTGAACAAATTGGTGGTTGATTGGAGGTAGGAATTGTAGAAAGTGGTTGAGATTGATCAGGCAAAAACTTAAGTTACGCATGCGAAAACTAAGTGTTCGCGCGAGAAGTGGAGTTTTCGCAAAATTTTGTTGAAATTCTGATACAGAAAGATTCCTTTCACGTGAAAAGTTAAAGATTTCGTAAAAATCAGTTACAGAAGTTACCACGTGAGAAGTTTGTTTGAGAAGTTTGTACGATTAGTTTTGCTTAAGATTATTCACGCGAGAACTTAGTCATTCACGTGAGAACTCAAGTTCAGAAGTTTTTCTGAGATAGTTTGAATCTAAGTTTTCATAATGGCAAATTTGAAGCATATCACTGCCACTCTTAATCTCGATAATAAGATCAGAACAAGCACTAAGCCACCTCGCCTTCTCAGCAATGAAGACTACCCTGAATAGGTCTATCGCTTTGAGAACCATGTCATTTATACTGAACCCAAGATGATGAGATCTATCAAACAGGATCCGTATATCCCCATATACAAAAATGACAATGGAGACTTAGTGTCGAAGCCTGAACACCTCTAGGATGAGGAGGATATAAAGAAGATAGAGATTGATGATAAGGCGTATGTTGCCATCACTATGGCACTTACCACTGAAATAGCTCAGATATTCAAGGATTACAATAAGGCAAAGGATTTATAGGATGCCACAGAAGAGCAAATTATGGGGAACAAAGATGTGAGGGAGAGTTGGAAGGATATGCTTAACCAAGAGTACAACATGTTCAATCATATTCTTGGTGAGACATTGGAGGCTCAAATATCAAGGTTAGTGAAGTTGATTACCAACATGAAAAGTGCAGGAATCATAGTGGAGAACATCTCAGTGAACAAAAAGCTATTAAATTCACTGCTTTACATCTTGAATAACAATTGCACTACGATTAAAGAACCAAGGATTTGTTCACCCTATCCCTTAGTGATCTGATATCGACTATCAAATCTTATGATATGAATGAAAAGAAGAGAGCTGCTAACCACATTAACATAATGGGAGCTGAAGTATTGGCATTATATGCCAAGATGGCTAGTAATCCAAATTACTATTTCAGCTACTCTTAGTTGTGTTAACAACAACAATCAGCAACTCCTGCTAATCCAAGTGTTAAAGATCCATCATTTTCTTAATTCCCAGCTTCTTATTAGAATCCTTATGGTCAAGCTCAAACTCAACCACAACCTTAGACCTGTTCACAAAGTCAAATTTCTCAACCTACACAACAAGCCTTTGTTGTAAACTCTCATCCCAACAGACAAACCATTCAGATTGCTGAAGAGCACCTGGCTCTATTTACATAGTTCATGAATAGTTATGAAGCTTTCTTTGCTGGAAGACTAAATGCACCCAACATCTTGGTTGGTGACTTGCAACAAGTCAACCTTGATGATGTAACTGAAAGTGATATCAAATATCAAATGACAATGATGGTGTATAGAGAAAATAATTTTGCTAGAAGAACGGGGAGAAAGGTTTTTGCTCTGAACAACTCAAGAAAAATTAGGTTTGATAAGTCAAGTTTGAGATGTTATAATTATAAAAAAAACCTGGTCATTTTGCTAGAGAATGTACTGAAGGCAGATCTAGTCAAGCTAAAAGTGGAAAGAAATTGGCAATTATGGAGGTAGAGACAAAAGAAGACAAAGCCAGTTCATCTAACAACAAACCTCTAGTTTCTCAAACTGACAGAGAGTACCACTGGTCAGATCAAATGGAGATACTAGACATCAAGCTTTCAACTGCTTTTGTGTAAGGCTCCGTTCTCGGAGACCTCATAGTTGGACAATCATTGCATTATTATATAAAACAATACACATTTCATAAAATGTTGCAATGGAATTAAGTTAACAAAAACCATTCATGCATATAAATAATGTTGTAGAATAATACATCGTTGTAGGTTAGAGTTACAAAACAATAAAATAGTTGCATTACAATACAACAAAATCATTAAGCATGAACGGATGCCAGTCTTGCCCTGTCGTGTAGCTTCACCGGCGTGCCACTCTCAGCAACAATTACCTGCCAACTGAAAATGCATAAAAGTCAGTGTTGCTAAGTGAGTTCTAGTTTTAAAAGCGTTAAAATACCTTGTATGATTTATATATGAAAATAACCTTTTCAATAAAATACTTCCTTTACTTTCGTACGTGAGCATTCATCATACATACATCAAAGTATACTCTTATTATCTTTCATTATTGTACACATTCGTTTCTTTCGTACTTTTTCATTATCTTTCACTATTTCTAGATCACGTCATAACTATAACCCATCGTTGGGCACAAAGCCACCTCAGTCTCGGGGTTAAGTGACAAGGATGTCGTTTCGTACTATGGATCAATCACCAAGACTGATCCCGCTGTGTGTGAACCCTCATGGGTTAGCCAAGAACGCATGTTGTATGACACACAGTTGAGCTGACAACCCTCAATGGGTTGTGATCCTCTTTAAATTTTGCTTGCAAGACTTTTCATTCATTCATTATGTTTCACTTTGCATTAATCATTAATCTTTCATTTTCTTTAATGATAATACTTTACGTATACAAATATAATCACACCACGTAAAGTCACATAATAGATACATAATAGGGAACATAAAATAGGCCATGAACATGCATGAAATCAATAAATATAAACTTTAAAACGACCCATGGTCAAATCCTAAGACTTATATTTTTCCCAAAATTTCAGAAAAGTTTCTAAGTGTTCTAGGCGCATGAGCACTATGTAGGCGTATGAGTACTGTGCAGGCGCATGAGTACTTAGGCGCATGGGAAAGTTAGGCGCATGGGAAATTCCAGGCACATGGGCACTGCTTGGGCGTATGAGCCCAACACTTAGGCGTCTGACATTAATTTAATGCGCAGTAGGTACTGTTCAGGCGCACGACCTACACTTAGGCGCATGACCTACACTTAGGCGCCTAAGCAAAATGTTTGGGCGCATGGGGTACTGTTTGGGCACATGAGTTAACACTTGGTATATTCAGAAAAATTTCCTAGGTGCATGAGGACTATTGGGGCACATGAACTTCTCTTAAGTTGTTTTAAGACAAAACTTCAGGAGCATGGGTACTATTTAGGCGCATGAGATACACTTAAGATTTCTAAGTCAAATTTTCTGGCGCATGAGGACTATTGGGGCGCATGACTAATAGTTGTGCATATTTATAAGTAATTTTCAGTCCCAATCTGCTTTCAATCATACTTACAGCATAAATCTAGCATTCTAAACATTAAAAACAACTTTACAACCATTAAACATAAACGTTAAAACATGCATACATGCAGGATCATAAATAAATCTTTTATAAACATTTCAATATGTATTTTCAGCCCCAAAAAGTTTAAACAAGTAAAAACTAGGGTTCTAGAACTCACCAATTGCAACCAACAAGTAAAACTCCTCCAAACTTGTGTGCACGAGAGTTCAAACACCTAAAATAAATCACAATAAGCAACTAAACACATAAAGCACATAAAAATCGGTTTCAAGGTCGAAAACCCAACAAAATCAAACCAAAAACACATAAAACACTCACCAACTTATGAATTTCAGCCTTTTCTTCTTGCAAAATTAAGAGAGCAACTTAATCTTCTTCTTCTTTTCTTTACATTCGATTGGCAGGTGTAGAAAAAGTAGATGCATGGGCGGCCATACCCCTTTTAAACATAAAATAATAAGTTTTGTCCTTTTAACACTTAAGCCCCTCCAATTATGTAAATTCTTCTTTTTTATCCTTTTCTTTTCTTTTCTTTTCTTATTACTTTTTCTTTTCTTTAACTTGACAAAAATTTCAGGTGTTACATGTCTACCCCCCTTAAAGAGGTTTCGTACTCGAAACCCGTCATTCTTCGAATACTGTGGGTAATGTTGTCTTATTTCTTCCTCAGTCTCCTACGTAGACTCAGAACCCTTTTGATGTTTCCACTGCACACACACAAGTGGAACCACCTTATTTCTCAATCGCTTCTCCTTCCGATCGATGATTGCCAATGGTTGCTCTACATAATTAAGCCGTTCGTTGTAAGGCCCCATTCTCGGGCACCTCACAGTTGGACAATCATCGCATTATTACTTAAAACATTACATATATCATAAATTAAGCAGCAGAATCGAGTTAGCAAAAGCCATTCATTTCATTTAAAGTTACTGTTATTAAGCAATACAATGTTGTTCATCAGTAACAAAAGAATTTTTTAGTTGCATTACAAAACAACAATAACATCAAAATATCGTACGCATTTGTTCATTTCATACTCTTTTATTATCTTTCACTTTTATCCAGACCAATGTGCAATACCCCGAACATTGTGCACGGAGCTGATGCTAGGCCTATGGTCTATAATTAGACCACGAACATTGTGCACGAAGTTGACGCAGTCACCTAGGGTATGCTACAAGGGTCCTATCAATCTAAATGATTGACCATGTGTGCATCCTTCGGGTTAGCTAAACCGCACACAGTTGAGCTAACGATAACATGGTTCGTGCACCTCCATTCATTTGCTTGCAAGACTTTCATTCTTTCATTTATGTTCCACTTTTCTTCATCATTAATCTTTCACTTTTATTAACGATAATAATTTACGTTTATGATCATAAACACACCACGTAAAATCACATAATAATAGATAATATGGAACATAAGAACAGCTTATAATCACGCATAATATAAACAATCATAACCCTAAAGTCAAACTAGGGTCAAACCGTAATCATTCTGTTTTTCTCCAAAATTCCAGAAAATTTCTAACTGTTGGGCGGTTTAGCACTATGCAGGCGCATGAGGCCTGTTTAGGTGTTTTTCAACTATGCGGGCGCATGGGATACTTAGGCATTTCAACACTTAGGCACATGAGCCACTTCGGGCGCATGGGCACTATTTGGGCGCATAGGGTATACTTGGGCGTCTGAGCCTAACACTTAGGCGCATGAGCTACTGTTCAGGTGCATGGACTTACACTTAGAATTTCTGAAGCAATAGTTGCGCGTATGGGATACTGTTTGGGCGCATCAGCCACACTTAAAATTTCTAAGTTAATTTTCCAGGCGCATGTCCACACTTAAAGTTTTCTAGGGCAAATATCTTGGGCGCATGGGCCCTGTTTGGGTGCATGACCATTACATATAAGTTTCTAAGTGATTTTTTAGTCCCAAACATCTCCTTAACATATTTTAAGCTTCTCAATACCATTCTAAACATCAAACAAGCATGAACAACCATAAAACATCAACATACAAACATAAATACTTATGGGCATACACACAAATTTTGTAAAAATCATTTATATACATTTTCAGCCCTAAATAATTTATAGAACATGTAAAAGACGGGGTCTAGAACTCACCTAGGCTGCTTCCAAGCTCACTCCTTCAAACTTGAACTTTTAAAGATTTCTAACACCTAAACATGTCAAAACACATAACATGAACACATATACACACATAAGAACATGTAGAATTCGGTTACATGGTAAAGAATCCTTAAAACAGAACCAAAACTCATAAAAATACTTACCAAATTCGACTTCAGCTTCTTCTTCTTTTATCCGAGAGAACTTCAAGTTCTTGTTTCTTATTCTTTTTGGTTCGACAAAAGCAGTTGGGATGTGTGCGATATGGGCGGCCATACCCATAATATATTAAAATATTTGACTTTTGTACTTATTTACACTTTACCCCCTTCCACTTTATTTCCTTTTCTTTTCCTTTTATATACCTTTTGTTTCCTTTTCTTTTGACCAAGTTTCCGGGTGTTACATTCGTCCACCTCGATGTCCTCCGGTGGTACAATCATGTCTTCATCGGCTAAGCACTTTCTCAAATGAGATACATGGAATGTCAGATGAATTTCACTTAACTCATCGGGCAGTTCTAATCGATAGGCCACCTCTTCTACTCGTGCGATGATTCAGAAAGGTCCTATGTATCTTGGGCTCAGCTTACCCCTTTCCAAGGTGAGACCTTCAACATAACTCTATCACCCACGTTGAATTCGATCGGTCTACGCCTTTTGTCGGCATATGACTTCTGTCTATCCTTTGCCGCTTTCATAAATACTTTGATCTTTTCTAACTTTTTCGTCGTAGCCTCGATCACCTCGATACTTCCCAATTCCTTCTGCCCAATGTCTCCCTAACATACAGGCGTCCTACATCTCCTACGGTATAACATCTCATATGGTGGCATGCCAATGCTGGCATGATAACTGTTGTTGTATGAGAATTCCGTTAGTGGTAAGTGATCATCCCAACTTCCTCCAAATTCAATCACGCATGCTCGGAGCATATCTTCGAGCGTCTGAATCGTCCTTTCAGACTGACCATCTGTCTAAGGATGGTAAGCCGTGCTAATGTGTAGCCTCGTCCCAATAGCATCATGGAATCTTTTCAAAAACTTGGATGTGAACTGGGTGTCACGGTCCGACACGATAGACACCGGCACACCATGACGAGCTACAATCTCCTTGATGAACAGATTCACTACTCTCTCGGATGAGTATGTCTTGCGGATAGGTAGGAAGTGAGCACTCTTTATCAGATGATCAACTATCACCCAAATGGTATCGTACCCCCTATCCGTACGGGGTAACTTCGTAATGAAGTCCATTGTGATGTGCTCCCACTTCCACTCGAGTATATCCAATCGTTAGATCTTCCCGTATTGCTTCTCCTTCACTTGTAAGCAAGTGAGGCACTTTGTAAGGCCCCGTTCCCGGGACGCTTACAGCTGGTCGATCATCTCACTTAAAACACATAATTATATAACTTTACTAAAATCATGCAGCGGAAACTTTTAAAGCAGACATTTCATTTCATTATAAAGGCTTTTGCAAAATAATACATCATTAATCAGTTACAAAATACATTGTTGCATTACATCATAAAATCATTATATGAATGGATGCCATTGAAAAGAGCTGAGTAGTCGCCCCGTGCCATCCTCAGCAACATACCTGCCAACTGGAAACACATCAAAGTCAGCGTTGCTGAGTGAGTTCTAGTTTTAATAAAACATACTTTTCTTTCGATTTAAAACGTTCTTTACTTCCTTTCAAATCATACTATACTTTAGAACGTGATCACACATCGTACGTACACATAGATAATATCATTATTATCTTCATC
>BJCO01363890.1:0-12466 GCA_018326465.1 Flaveria floridana
TGCTTACTTATATGTAAACACAACCAAATTGAATGACATATCATCTAACAAACTAAACCAAATCAAATCACAAATCATATTTGTTCCCTACAAGAAACATGTACGCCCCTGGGGTAATTTTGACAAACTACATATTTGCATTGCTTGAAATATGTATAGTATATTCTATTGTAAAAAACTAGTTATTATTACATAATTTTGACAAGATACATATATGTAAACAATATGCAAAGAAAGAAAAAATAGACAACATGTATATTGTTCTGTTATTATGGTAAAACTTCCGTATATGTAAGCAATCAAAAAATAAACAAAAATGGAAATATGATTGCTTTTACATTAAAATGATGAAACTTACATATACGTAATGACTCATTTATATACACAATTAAAAAATTCAAAAAAAACATTGTTGGTGTTAATAATCAGTTCAAAATAATAAAGAAACTATTACCTTCTCAATCAAATGAAAAGATGAATGCTTGAGCCAATTAAAGTTTCTCTAAAATTGGTTATGTAGAAACAAATGATGAAATGATCTATGACGAATCAAATTGGTCAAGTATGTGTATGTAACTCATACAAGTTACATATGTAATGGGTTACATATATGTAACCAAGGTTTTACAACTCCTTCCTTGTCTAGATACATCTCCTTCCTTGTTTTCACAAAAAAATAAAGAAACACAGGTGCAACCTTTGCTTAAAGACCTTTAGTAGTGGCAGAGCTTTAGGAGGCCATATGAGATCTCACATGCTTAATCTCTACCTCAACCCCACACCCAAACCACCGCCGCACTCACCGTCGTCGTGGCCATCGTCATTTCTTTCATCGTCAGAAGTTATCAAAACAGAGTTGTCAAGAACCACCACCGTCTGAAATGATCAAAGCGGGTTCGGAGGCCTGAAAGCTCATGGTTCGCTAATCAGTAACATTTTCTTGAAGCTAATCGATCGGGATCTTCAATCTCTTATGCTTTACCTGTGTTCTTCCCTCTAATGATACCTGAGGTAGAATTAGGTTTTTCAAAAACTCTATATATTGATTTGTTAATTATGGAGAAAAAGATAGGATTTGGTCAACAATGAGTACTTACTAAAAATAATTTATATATAAAATTAATAAAACACCATTTGAATATAATAAATATAAATATATAATGAAAAATTGTGATTTGTTAAAATTGGTTTTCTTGGTTTTCTCAAAACTTGTCGGTTTTCTTAGGATCCCTCCCCTATATATATATATATATATATATATATGTATATGTATATGTATCTATATATGTATGTATGTATATATATATATGTATATATACATATATATGTATCTATATATGTATGTATATATACATATATATGTATATATATATATACATATATATATGTATGTATATATATACATATATATGTATATATATATGTATATATATATGTATATATGTATATATGTATCTATATATATATGTATATATATACATATATATATGTATGTATATATATACATATATATATGTATGTATATATATATACATATATATACATATATATACATATATATGTATATATACATATATATGTGTATATATATGTATATATATATACATATATATGTATATATATATATATATACATATATATGTATCTGTATATATACATACATATATATGTATATATATATACATATATATATGTATATATATATGTATACATATATATTCATATATATACATATATGTATATATATGTATTCATATATATATATACATATATATACATATATATATATATATATACATATATATATATACATATATGTGTGTGTGTGTGTGGTAGGTCAAATGTGTTTTAAGAGAGGATGAGAAGGGAAAAAAGAAGATAAATAAAGTCATTTCATAAGAGGGAGGATGACATAAAAAAGCAAATCAAGATTCAATAGAGCTAGTGGCGCAACAAATGATGGAGAGAAAAGAAGACAAGAACCCTAAATTAAGCTTCAACATCATATATAATAATAAAACCTGATAAGATGTTATGTATTACTATTCACTATTTTAAAAAGTATGTGGTGATTAGTTTAACCATTGTTGTATCATTTCTTGTTTGAATTCTTGTGTCAGTGTGTTATGGTTTATTGGATTTCAAATGTTATTTTATTGGAATTCTTTTGTTTTGTTTTGTTTAAACTTCAATCATATTGTCTTCTAGGGTGTGGATGTTATTTCAGTTTGGTTCGGTTTTAACCTAAATCAAAATCCAAAACTGGAATTTTGGTTTCTAGGTTTTTAAAACTGTTCAATTTTGATTTTCTTTTGATTTTTGGTTTTCACTTTGGTTTGATTTCGGTTTTTTTTCAGATTTACCAATTGGGCTTCATGTTTTTAAAGAAAAATTAGGTCCAAATTAATGAATATAAACTAAATTCTTTAGACTTACATCATTTTGTTAACATTTAAATATAATCAACATATTCTTATAAATTATTTGACATTAAAATGAATTGCAATTTATAAAATATAGTAACAAAAAAATCAATAAAACATTTTAATCTGCCAATGCAAACAAATAAGTTTAAAGATTATTCTTGAAATTTAAATATTAAAAAAAATTAGATAATATAAGTTAAATAAGTAAGTAATATACTAATCATATTTAAAAGTGTATGAATACACCTCTAAATTTAAAAGTTCGGTTTGTATAGTTAGCCCGGTTTCTTCGGTTTTTATTACAAACAAACCGAAATCAAACATAAAATTTTGGTTTTTAATTAAAAACAATCAAACCAAACCGCCATTTCTTATTGGTTCTGGTTTTTCGGTTTAGTTTCGTTGGTTATTTAGGTTATGGTTCAGTTATTATGTCACACCCTCAATTTCCACGAACGAAGGTTTATCGTCAGGCGTGTGGCATAACCAGGATCTCAGATAAGTATTACTTACACCAAACAACTCGATAATTATAAAACATATAAGTTACTTAATAATAGTGAAACAAACCAATTATGTTTAAGCATTGCGGAAGCGAAATCAAAAAACATTTAAACAACTGTGCAAACACGCGCCCAAACCAATTTAAGTAAATGTGAATGTAATTAAACCATGAGATCAATTTAAAAGCAAATGCAGAATAATATGCAATGGATGCAGTGCTCCTAGACGTGCCACATCAATAACCAGAGAGAAAACATGCTAAGATCAGTACAAAGACTGGTGAGTTCACAGGTTTATCAGAAAACAGTAATTAAGAGTAATGAAATTCCAGATTTAGTAATCAAAGCATATAAGTAGGTAGCTAGCCTACAGCAAGTCACTATGTGTATGAAGTTGCGACCGAGCTGACATTAATAATATAATGAATGCCCCGGCTGTGGAATCCCGAACACAACACTATAAAACAGGCTAACCATTCACCCATTTGACCTCCAATTAAGTTAGCGCGACTAGCCCAAGTGGGGTTTGTCAAACCCAGTAGATCTACTAACAATCACCTTGCTAGTAACATATTAACGCTCCAAGGAGGCGTAGTATAACACAATAGTATTCAGGTATATGCAATATTACGAAATCTAAGGTATCATATGTTATTCAAAAATCACATGTTTCTATCCCTAAAAGGAGTGAATATATGAAAGTGGGACTGTAAACTCACCTTAGGGTGCACGACAGACAATGAAACCAATTACCACAACAGTAACCTCAACCTATTACACAAATAGGTTTATAAGTTTGTGCATAAAACATCCTTACAATGTCCAATCACATCACACAATGTTCAACACAATCAACATATAAAATCAAGCTTTGACAACACTTCACACAAGAATTCATTATAAATCATCTATACATTATTTTGAGTTGAGTCTACTTGGAGGTGTTCCAAGACTCATGGGGTTACTTCCCAAATCATTTATTTTAACCATAACTTCATCAAAATACAAACCATGTATCAAAACACTTAACCCTTTGTTTGCTGTAAAAAAACAGTTTTGACCTACCTTCACTAAAAAGACAATAACTTGAGTTTACACGTCAAATTTAAGTGTGGTTGAACTTTCTGGAAACTAGATTAAAAAAATACATAATTTGGACCCAAGAAACACAGCGATTGAGTTTATTATCATCAAGTTACAACGTGCACAAGTTGGCTAATAGAATCTGCCAAAAATAAGAGAGCATCAACTTTTAGACCTAACATGCATCATAACAATGTTCAATAACTTCACAAGACCATGTTATCAACTAAAAGAAGTTTAGACACTCATCCAAGTGTTTTTACACATTCATAAGTTTTATAGAAATCCAAACCACATGAGTTATACCTAAAACCTTTTTCTACGATCATTACCCGAATTGGACTAAATACGAATAGAGGTCGAAACTATATCAAATGACGTAGCAAAGAAATGAGCTGCTTACCATCATCTTATACATAGAATATTATAGGTTTCTTTTAAAACATAAGTTTTTCTTAGGCATGTTCAAGTATAAAGAAAATTTCAAGTCTTCAATACCTTATTATGTGCTATTATTAGGTGTTTTTAGAAATCAAGTAGAAGCGCGAGAAGAGAGACTCTAAATCAAACTGTAATAGATAATTATGCGGTCTGTTGTTTAAGTTTATGATAAATGTGTGTGTGTGTGTGGAAAAGGTTCAAATACAAAGGACTATAAAACTAAAAAGTGTAAAAAATAATCTTAACCATTCATCTATTTAATCAATGGTTGAGATCAACTTATAAGAAAACATTGTTAGATGGTTATTTTAAGAATAGTCACTTGTATTGATTATTTTCAAGTTCCCCATTATTTTTTAAATGTTTATAACTTTTATGTACGTCATTATTTATTTATAAAAATTACATCATAAAAACGAGAGGTTTTTTATTTTTAAAACAAATACAGTATTGTTATATAAAAATTTAATAAATTATTTTATATTTTTAAGTTCATATCTCGTCTTTGTATCTTTTTATTACTGTTTATTATGTCTTTTATTGCAGATTATTGTGTTTGTTTGTTAGTTATTATGCTTTTCTAAATTAGTGAATTTTTAAAAAGTAAAATGATTGAATAACATTGTTGTGTATCTTTAAAAATATTTATTGTGTCAGACAAGCCTGCTACTAGTGGTTATGATAAAACCAGAGAAGACATTATGACTATGGACCCAAATATCATAACTCATATTATATGTATTTTATAGTTAATTTTGTAAACTGTTTAGCATGACATCACCATTAGCTGATGTCATTTTAAGTATATGTATCACACGTAACCCGCAAAAAAATTGAAAACTACTTGAAGATAGTGGATATAGAAGACCATAAACCTTTCATTTAGTTTTTTATATATTATTGTAAAATAATAGTGTACAAGTCAAGGATATTATAGTTTGTAATAAAACTTACATTCACTCCCGTTGTAAGTTGTAACAATTATGCAGCTCACCTAGAATCCAGGTGGGATGTCACTATTATAAGTTGTTCTTAAAATTTGTTTTAAGTAATTCTTTTTTTCAGTTGAGGTAAACAAATAAACAAACATACCCAGTATGTCCCACTGAGAGTAGGGTCTGGGAGGGGTAGGTGGTGGCCAGTTTTTCCTTTATCTAGGAAAACAGAGAGACCGCTTCTAAAGAGATTCTCGGCTCGACAACGATAACAACCAAATTATATTACATATATCACATAGGCATACATGATAAAAGAGTTTTGTATATGCATGTGCATGTCCATAAAAAATAACCAAATTATATTGCATACATCACACACATCATATAAGCAATAGCATACTCAAAACATTCAGAATAATACTACAAACCTCACATAAGCAATTAAGCAAACATCACAAAAGCCAACACAATAGTATTGAAACAGGTTAGAGGCTAATAAACTTTACTATGACACTAGGCATGGAATAAGGCAGATAAAATACTACGATATTAATAATACAAATAGGGTTGTTAGCACTAAGGCTTCACCTACATTGGACAGATAACATTATCACTAGTAGTCCCTAACTTTAATTCTACGTCTCCACGCACTCCTATACTCGACCATGTGCTCGAAGAGGTGCAACTTTACTATATCTTAGCTAATCATCTCATCCCATATCAACTTAGGTCTTCCTCTACTCCTCTTACCATCTAAAATGATGCGCTCCACTGCTGTAATTAGCGCTGACATCTGTCTCCTCTTCACATGCCCAAACCATCTCAATCCTCCCTCTCGTATTTTGTCTGTGATACATGCTACCTGTAGCCTCTGTCAGAAGACGTCGTTCCTTATCTGATCCAGCCTCGTGTGTCTACACATCCACCTTAGCATTCACATTTCTACGACCTCTATTTGTCTCTCGTGCTATTTCTTCATGGCCCAACAGTCTGTTCCATATAACATAGCCGGCCGAACTGCCACTCTATATAGTTTTCCCTTTATTCATGCTGGGAATTTCTTATCACATAAGATCCATGATGCTACTTTTCATTTACACCATCCTTACTGAACACGATGGGCTACATCATTGTGTATCTCTCCGTCGTCCTGGACGTACGAGCCTAGATATTTGAACCTAGACGTTTGTGGGACCGCCCGACCTTGAATAGTAATTTGAGTGTCCTCTTCATTCGCTCCACTGAAGTGACAGTGCATGTATTCCGTCTTAGAGTGACTTATCCTTAAGCCTTTGCTCTCTAGTGCCGCTCTTCACTGTTCTAACCTTTCGTTCATCGTCATTTTAGATTATGATATTAGCACAATATCGTCTGCAAACAACATGCACCACGGGAATGGCTCCTGTATAGACTTGGTCATCTCACCCAACACAACTGTGAAGAGAAATGGGCTCAATGCTGATCCTTGATGGAGTCCCACTTCTACTGGAAAGAACTTTATGTCTCCAACTGAAGCTCGCACGCACGTTTTTACCCCTTCATACATATCCTTGATTATCTTGATATATCTTTCTGGTACCCTTCTATTCCATAGACTTTCCCAAATAAGTTGTCGCGGGATACTGTCATAAACTTTTTCTAGGTCAATGAAGACCATATGAAGGTCCCTTTTCTTTTCTCTATATTTCTCCATTACCCTCCTTATGACGTGTATGGCTTCTGTTGTAGAGCGCCCTGGCATAAATCCAAATTGGTTTATCGCTATTATGGGTTTCACGTCTGATTCTCGTTTCTATAACTCTTTCCCATAATTTCATCGTATGGCTCAAGAGCTTTATTCCCCTATAATTTGTGCAACACTGGGCATCTGCTTTTTTCTTATATATGGGGACTATAACACTGCTCCTCCACTGATCCGGCATCTTACCGGTCTTGAGGATAATGTTGAATAGCTCTGTTAACCATTGTCGTACCTCTTCTCCCAGGCACTTCCACACTTCAATCGGTATGTTGTCTGGCCCCACCGCCTTAGCCTTTCCCATTTCCTTAAGAGCTCGCTTAACTTCCTCAATTGTGATGTTTCTACAATAGCACTTATTTTGTTGCGTTGTTCGTGTTGCTTGATCGATCTTTGTTTGTTGATTAGGGTTCATTACGTTGAAGAGGTTATTGAAATAAGCTTTCCATCTTGTCTTGATGTCCCTCTCCTTCACCAAGACCTTTCCATCCTCGGCCTTTATAAACCTCACCATTCCCAAATCCCTTCTTCTACGTTCTCTAGCTTTGGCAATCTTAAATATGTCATGTTCTCCTTCTTTCGTCTCTAGCCTCTTGTACATCCTCTCATAAGCTTCATTCTTTGCTTCTGACACTGACTTTTTCGCCTCTCGTTTGGTCTTCTTGTATTTATGTTTTAGTTGTGTACGTTCTTCATCGTCATTACAACGTAAGAGTTCTTGAAAGCTTTGTTGTTTAATTCTTATTGTCTCTTGTACGTTTTGATTCCACCACCAGGATTCCTTATGACCCACTGTCATTCCTGTTGTAACTCCAAGCGTTTCTGTTGCTACGTGCATGACTCTAGTGGCCATGCCCTCCCACTCTTGGTTTGCGTCTTCCTATGTCCCAGTCTGGATCATTGGTATGACCTCATCTCTAAAGATGGTAATCTTCTCGTCTTTCAGTTGTCCCCATTTGATCATAGGTCTACTTCTCCTGGGTGCTTCGACAATTGCTCTCTTCAGGCGTAGATCCACCACCAACATATGATGTTGAGTCACTACTGTCTTGTCCGGGATTACCTTGCAGTCCTTCCACGAACTACGGTCTTCTCTTCTCATCAGCAAATAGTGTATCTGCGTGTGTCTCTCGCCGCTGCTAAACGTGATTAAGTACGAGTCTCTTTTCTTAAAAACAAATTTATAATGCCTAGGTTATGCGCCAATGCAAAGTTAAGAAGGTCCCTACCACAATCATTCCTAAGACCATGCCCATAGCATCCATGCACCATAGGGAAGTGGTCATTAGTTTTACTAATATGCCCGTTAAAATCACCTCCGATGAAAATTTTTTCTTCCCGAGGTATGTCCTTCATAAGTTTATCTAGGCTCTCCCATAAATTTTTTCTTTCTAGTTCTCCTAATCCAATCTGTGGTGCATATACGCTAACTACCGTCACTACTTCCTCACCTATTATTATTCTTAGCGACATGAGCATGTCGTCATACCTTCTCACCTCTACTACATTCCCTTGAATTTCTTTACTAACTAGGAAGCTCACCCCATTTTTTGTTCCATCAGATCCTAAGTACCATAGTTTATATCCATTATACTCCGACGCTCTCTTATCCCGCCATTTAGTCTCTTGAAGGCATGCTATATGTACCCTATGTCTCTTTAGAACATCTATGAGCTCTAATAGCTTATTAATTAAAGTTCCTACATTCCAAGATGCTAGTCTTAATCTGTAACTCTTTTTCCCTCTAGTTGCACTTCTCGTCACCGAACAAGGTCTCGGAGTTGTATAATAACTTCTCCTATCTACTTTAGCTTCCTGTCCCACCCTAACAAAGTCAGATGAGGATCCACAACAATAAAATGATACACAAACAAATAAGAACAATCAAATTAAGCCTAACACAGACCCAACCAAACAACAGTAACCTAAATACTAAAGAAGAAACTAAATAGAATAAGAAAAACCAAACAACACTAAACGTAGATAATCGAGAAGAAACTCAATAGAATAAAAAGATGGAATGATCTCACCAGAAGAGCACCCAAGTTAGGGGTCTCCAGAATTTTCCCGATCGGGCAATTTAACTTTTGAGAGAGAAGTGAAGAGGCGGTTAGCCAAGGACGACTGTGGTGGTCGTTGGTGGAAGCTGCGGTGGTCACCGGATGTCGCCGGTATGTCCATAGCAATCAAGAAACCCCCAAAAAAAAACTCAGGGAGATCAAACCCTAGTTCAAAAGAGGGCTTTAACAGAAGAAACCCCAAATTAAAAGCTCAAGGAAATCAAAACCTAGCTCAAGGAGATCAAACATCAGAATATTATAATCTACTGAATTGAAGTTTAAAACTGTTGGAAATTTGAATGTCGGAGCCACCGAGAGTCTTAGGTTTAGTGATGGATGTTGCTGATTCAGAATCACGACCGGTGTTAGGGCCTGCGGGGAACAAGGCGAGATCGGTGGTGCAGGTGCGTAAACCGGTGGCGAAAGCGAAGTACTGAGGTGGTGGTGCGGTGGTCGCCGGCGGTCGGAGCCGGTGGTGCGCCGGAGTCAGTTGTGTGTAACTTCGTTGTGTGTGTCGGAGGAAGACAGTAATATCCCAACCTTGACAATACCGATCTTTTTTCAGTTGAGGTAAATACTCAAAATTAAATAAAAAGTGTATTGAATTTAAGTCTCATCTTTGATTAAAAAAGCTTTTATCTTAGGCTACATGATTCTCTCATTTAAAATGAGTTTCAACCTGAGTATGATTTCAATTTCTTGATTGATGTAGACAAACTGATGTACTAAGTTTTTTTTAATAACGTTTTAATTTGTAGCATAAGATTCAATACTTGAGAAATGAAGTCAATGTGTGGCTAGCCCATTTGGTAGAGGCATTGCCTCTTAGAAGGGAGGTCCTGGGTTTAAACCCAGGCAATGATGTAATATGGAGTAATTTAAAAGTAAAATAGTTTTGTCGTTAAAAAAAATTACTTGAGAAATAAAGATAATATAGTGAATCAATGTCATAAAAATTGGAATCTCCTTTCTTTCCTTTTTCTATAACAACAAACAGTTATAAAAACCGGAGAGCATTGTATGTTCGTACGACGAATCCCGCAAAATTAGGTAGTTTTAGAAAAAATGTGGATTTCTGGATTTGAGGTAAACCAAATGGGACCCGGTTCAATCAAACCGGTCCTATTGAGTGTTCCTGTAATCTTGCTCAAGATTGTCCACGTGCTACACACTTTCAGTATTGTACGAAACATATCTATGTTTCATTGATGCCCCTTCACTTCGTTAAATATTACAAACACACCTTCATCATTTAGAGTTTGTGCATGAAGCGTTATGATTTAAGTTTTTTGATCCTCAGTTATGACTGTAGCTGTATTTTATAGTTTTCTAGAGCTTAAGACCTGCTGAAAAAAATAAGTTTTATTTTAATGGTAAAATTTTTAAAAAATAAAGCTAAAAATATAATGTCTAATTAAAACAAACAACTAAATATGATATAATCTCACTGATAGAGCCGTCTCTATAATATAATTTGTGACGTCATAGGCTTGAGACCTCCTAAAACTAAGGACCCTCATTTCTAAAAGAAATTATAGCGAGTTTTGGTATTTTATGGGTCAATGGAAATTTATAACAGAAATAATACTTGATAGTTGAATCCCGATGAAAAATTTGCTGATTTGATATGTTATTGAAGAAACAAAGCCACACAATTCACAAATCAAACGACCCTTCCTAAGTTCCTCCCTCTTCGATCAATCTGATCGATATCGGCTAACCCTTTTTTTGCCCTTTTTTGTTAAAAAATAACTATTAAGAAGTCACGGTTAATATATATCAAATTTTATTTTATTTATTGCTTTTGTTCAAAGAAATTTGATTAGATTGCTTTTGTTTTCATTACATTTTACAAAAGGTCTTATTTTTTTAATTCGATTGGGACCCCAAAAGCGTTTAGCTGGTCCTCCTCACTCATAGCATGATTATTAGGAAGCTTTGAGAAGCATTGATGTCTACTCTTATTGAGACATACGCCTCCAATAATGTGTTATTTCGTGTATTATACTTTCCCGTTAAAGTTATAACTATATTTATCAAATCTATACTATCTAATAAAACAAGGTTTTATTTGCCACTGGTTATTCTCTTATCCCACTTTTTTGTCACTTATCATTTTTCTAAACATTCATATATCAATTTTCCCTCCAAAAGAGTATTATAGTAATTTAAATACTCATATAGATTTCTCTCTCTTACAAAAAATAAATGTTATTAATTGCTATATTTCTATCTCTTCTCTAAATTTTATTTAAAATCAAATTATTTTTTTAAAATAGATTTTATTAAGGAAATTAGAAATCAAATCTTTCAATTAAAATCTAAATAATAAAAATACTAAAATTTTATATAATATGAAATTTACTAAAACACTAAACATTTTAAATAAAATATTTTAAATTTTTTTGTTTTTAAAAAGTTATAAACTGGTATTTTTTTAACCTGTCGTAATATAACAACCAGAATCATTACAAACAAACGTTTTAAAAAAATATTTTTATAAAAAAATCTTAAAACAAATGTTTAAAAGTAAAACTATTTAGATAAAAGAGTTAAAAATAGTATTATTGTTTCATTTCTTGAACTATTACGTATATATAACATTAATTATATTTTATATTAAAATATTATATTATAACTTTTTGTATTTATTACTAACTATAATACATTTAATTAATGGTTTTCAGTCTATCCATCTATCTATAAAAAACTAAAATAAGCGTGAAACAATTATAAGACTTATTATACTTACTTTCTTATTTTTCTATATTATTAATAATAATATTGAATACGACAAATATTACTCATACCATATTCAAATTAAAAATGTATAATTTAATAAATTAAAAACCTCTTTTTAATTAAAAACATACTTTTTAAAAACAAAAAAAATTTAAAATACAGAATACGATGAACTTTTTTTTATCATTTTTCTTAAAACAAAATATTTAAAAATCATATTTTGATAAAGCAAAAGTTTAAGAAAAATAAATAATTATTTATTTACTTAAAGTAACTATTTATTTTATATTCAAGCATGATTTTATAATACATAAATTTTTATTACTAATTATTTAATATTTTATTTATGTAATCCGTGTAATACACGGGGACTAATCTAGTATATTTGATAGTAAAAACTATCCTTTCAAGTAATTTCGGTATGAATACTTGTATCAGAACAACTGTATGTTGAAACATTATTATTATATATATAAATAAATATATATATATATATATGTATATATATATATATATATGTACATATATATATATA
>BJCO01363894.1:0-10029 GCA_018326465.1 Flaveria floridana
AAACAAGATCGTGTCACTATCATGAGGTGTCAGCTCCTTTTACAAATAGCCTCTAGAGTAGAGAAAGGCTATCCTCTCCAACCACTCCCTTTCCATAGCTTTCTCCTTCTCTTTCCTTTTCTCCTCCTCTATGGCCAACCTTGTTGCTTCCTACTTTTCCTTTTGCCACAAGTTTTCCTTCTCTAGCTTCACAAGCTTATCAAGTAGGAGTAGAAGTATTTCTTAATTGTCTACTCCCAGTTTGATGAGCCTGTCTATCACCTCCACACTCTTCTGGTCATTGATACTTTCTTGTCGGCTACTGCTGTTTTGCTGCTTGCAGCCAACAGCTTCCTAATATCAACTATTACCTTTCTTTTAAGCTTCTCCAACATTTCTTCTTCTAGCAACTACTCAGCAGTGAGCTTCCTCTTCCCCTTAGGATTAGAGAAAGATTTAGCCTTTTGGAGACTCAGGCTTAGAGGATTCAGGCTAGGGAGAGTGGGGTTGGACTTGTGGTATTTGAGATAGGGGAGTTGTAAGGAAGTCCTCACTGTTTACCTCAGAGGCTAGATCAAGAATGACCTTTGTGATGAATAGGTCATCGGACATGGAAGATAGTTCCATGATTCCTTCCGCAACTTGAATTTCCACTTTGGAAGAAACTTAAACTACACTACCTATCCCTTTTAAATCGGTTATTGGGCCATGAGTCTGTATATCTCATTTGAAGTTAATATCATGTTTAATAGAGACCTTAGGTTGACTAACTTCCTCTTCAGAGGTAGGTGGTGCACTCAACCTTTGAAGCTCTTCAGCTCTAAAGTAGGCAACAGCTACATCAGGGGATGTTTGTTGAAGGGAGGAGCTTATCAGAAATTTGGTAAGAAACCTGTTATGGTTGATAAGCTTCCTTGGGTCCACTTAAATTGTAATAGGAGCTGGTTGAGGGAAGATGGTTGCAGGTTGTTGCTGTGTGGAGTAAAAAGAAGAAATAATATCAAGGGAAGTTGTTGTGATGGCAAGGCTGGGTTCCTCATGTTCTTGTTTGTGTACATTCTCCCCCTTTTTGGTAGCATCAGCTTGAGAAGTAGATGAGCTAGAGGAAGAACTTAACAAAACCTAGGTATATACATGCCTAACAGACTTCTCGCTCTGTATCTCAGCTTGTTTAGCCTTGAGATTTTCAATCTTATATTGCTAAGTGGCAGACCTATCTTCTAAAGTCCTAACCTTGAATTCAATGTTTGAGACTTTAGAAAGTAGATAACTGATTGTAAGTTACAGACTACCCTCATCTTCTTTTGAAGAATCATTGGGAGATGAGATAACATACCTGGTATGTTCATCATCACCACTAGATGTGGTTTCTTGGAGCCCTGGATACCCTTGCGTACTAATGTCTCATTCAGGGTCATCAATAGGCAATTTTGCCTCAGATTCAGTCTCACTTATGTTACCACCGTCCTGAGAGGCTAATGAATCACTCTTAGTAGTGGCAGTTGAATCTACATGAGTCACCACCACTCCAGTTGGACTCACCTTAGTTTGGGCTAGCTGATGTGGACTAGATATCATGGGTTCCCTGGGGCACCGTTGATCTGGGGAGTGGAGTGGTATATCAACATCATTTCCCTAATTGATCATAATATCCTCATCAGGTCGGGTTAGTAGGTCAAGAAAGGATTCAGAGGTTATTTCTAATCACTCGGGACCTTGGTCAGCACCTAATAGTTCTTCTACAATAGCAGTTAAACTAGTGATATGGTTGTCCCTTATTAGTTTATTAAGGGAGTGTTAGGACTCACCATGAGGGCTTAAGGCTTGGGCAATGGGCTCATCAGGTTGAGACTGAGTAGACTCAACTTTGATATTAAGGTCCATTATGGAGGATGGTTGGACCTCTGGCTGATAGGAGCCCTGTGTTCCACTCTAGCCTTTTTAGTATGAATAGCGGAGACTTCTTCAATCAGAGTAGATTGAACAATGGTTCGTTTGAGGTGTCTTTGATATGTGAACTTGATATGGTAGGAATAAGTAATTGGTTGTGTAGTGGTGGTTTTTGGTGAGGGTTCATCACCTGCTAGGTTTGTAGGGATGTCACCAGGAGCCATTGGCTCAAGCATACCTGGAAGTAGATTAATGAACCTTCCTGTAAAGTTAGTGGATATCGTCTTTGGCATTTTGAAGATACCAGACCTCATTTGAGGAACCACTAGAACATTTGCACATTCTACTTTATCCTGATCTAACTCAAAGTTGATTATATGCTAAATAAACCTGGGATACATATAGAATGTATTCCTAGTAAGATTACCTCTCAGGTTGTTTAGCACAAATCTTGAGTAATTGAATCAGAGACTTTTCACTAACCCATGGACTAGGCAGCCCAAATCGTATAGGATTTGATCCCAACCCCCTGATTTGTTGGATAAGCTATGCAGGACTAAATGTAGCAAGAACTTCTAGTTATAAGAAAAGTTGGACTTGGAAACTGTAGACTTGTTTATATCTCCTCCATATCCTATTTGGGTGTAAGTGTCCTCCAATTAGAATTGGGGAACTCTGTTGGGGCTCCTTCATCATGGAGTTCCAGATGCTCTCTAATGGTGGTCTCGTTTATGATACCTCAAGTCTGCAAATTCTTGATCTGATAATCTATTTACCATTGAGCATGTCATTTTGGCTATTGGCCCAAAATTCAGCCATATGGTTTGAGTAGATGGTGGTATTAACAGTAAGAATAGTGAAGTATGCGGATTGTGTTAGAAAATGGATGATGGGGGCAATATCATCGTCCTTTGAAGAATCAAAGATGGTGACCAGGTTGTGTTGGGGATTCAAAGCCATTGTGGTGAAAGTACAGTTGGATTGAAGGAATTTGAGAGTGTGCGAAGAAGATAGTGGAAATTTGGGGCTTTAACAGCGGTAACGATTTCAAAGAAAGAGATTGGGAAGTATTTAAATGGTGGGTAAAAGGCCAAACGGATAAAGTGAAAGGACAGTTTAGGTTCCGATTTGACAGAGGCGGTAAGATAAACCATTTAAAAAATTTAGTCAATCATGAATAAAATCTTACTTTTTGCAGAGTGCGGCCCAAATATTTCTGTTACACAATAAAGTTGTTCTTCTGAGAGTAAAATTGCTTGCGAGAGTAAACACTTGTGTTTGTCAATATTTTCTTCCGAAGCCACTATTACTTCCGAAGCAAAATATGTCTTAAAGACAATCTTTGCTTCCAAGAGTAAAGTGTTCTTCTTAAAGAAGAAGTTAGTAACCTTCGGAAGGAAATTTGATCTATGGTCAAATAGTCTTCCGAGTCTAAAATCTCTTCGGAAGAGGATACTTATGTGGAGGAATTTGCCTTCGAAGATAGATAAAGATCTCTTTTGAGGGTAAATTTCTCTTCGGAATAATTTATACTAAAAAATTTGAAGAAAAACCTTTTGTAACAGGGCTTTGATTGTATAAAGACAACATAGACAAAACATATTTTCAAAAGAGATTGACTACTCAATGTTAATCATCCCAATAGCCGTAATTAAATACTTAAATCTTTGTTCATCAAACGCTTTGGTGAAAAAATCAGCATATTGTTTATTTGAATCAACTTTGACTAGTTTGATTAAGTTTTTCTCATTAATATCTCGACTGAAATGATACCTGATGTGAATATGCTTTGTCTTAGAATGCTTGACTGGATTTTTTGTAATAGAAATAGCACTCTTGTTGTCTATCTTGATAGGAGTCTCTATGAAGTTGAACCCATAGTCTAACTTCTGATTCTGAATCTATAGCAGTTGAGCACAGCAGCTTGCAGTAGTAATGTATCCAGCTTCAGCAGTTGATGTAAAGATGCATGATTGCTTCTTACATTGCCAGGAGATGATCCTTCTACCAAGAAATTGACATCCTCCTAATGTGGATTTCTTGTTAATGTTGCATCCTCCATAATCACTGTCAGTGTAACAATAAAGATTGAAATCCTTGTTCTTAGGAAACCAAAGGCCTAGTTTGGGAGCTCCTTTAAGGTTTCTAGGAATTCTCTTGATAGCAATTAGGTGAGACACCTTGGGAACAGCCTCATATTTTGCATAGATGAAGGTTGCAAACATGATATCAGGTCTACTTGCAGTGAGATACATTAGTGACCCAATAATTACCTTGTACTGATGCTGATCGGTATCCTCCACCTCGGAATCAGGACAAAAATTGTGATTTCTTTGTATAGGTGTCTTGGATACCTTGCAATCTTTCATTTAATATATTTCTAATATGTTATCAACATACTTAGATTGATTGATGAATAACCCTCCTTCCATCTGCGTCACTTGAATTCCAAGAAAGAAATCCATCTTTCCCATAGAACTCATCTCAAATTTCTTTGTCATGATTCTTTCAAAGTCTTTACACATTTGATCATTTGAGGAACCAAATATGATGTCATCAATATAGATTTGTACAACATGTCCTTCCTAGACTTCTTTATGAACAATGTCTTGTCTATGGTGCCTCTGATGTAGCCATTCTTCAGAAAAAACTGAGACAGTGTCTTATACCACAGCCTAGGTGCTTGGTGTAACCCATAAAGAGCTTTATCCAGTTTGCACACGTAGTTGGGGTGCTATGGGTCTTTAAATCTAGGTGCATAGCATACATAGACCTCTCTGTCGATATCCCTATATAGTAATGCACATTTGACATCAAGTTGATAGACTGTGAAGTTCTTGGATGCTACAAAAGCAAAGAAAATTCACACAACCTCAAGTCTTGTAACAGGTGCAAAGACATCAGTGTAATCTATTCCTTCCTCTTGTGTGTATCCTTGAACCACAAGTTTGGCTTTGTTCTTGATGATCAAACCTCTATCGTCTCTTTTATTTCTAAACACCTACTTGGTGCTAATTGGGACTTGGCTAGGTGGCAATGGACATAGGTTCCAGAGGTTCTTCCATCTTCTTGGGTTCCATTTGAGAGAAAAAGCATAAGTGCAAGCAAACATTCCCATTGTGAGTCTATCTTCTAGTTCTCACACCTTCTGAGACATCCCTAATGATGTTCTCAGCTGGATGAGTGTTGTGTATCCTGAGCCTAGGAATCACATCTAGTTGCATAGATAGATCAAAGTTTGAAAAGTTTTGCTCACGATGGTGAGAATTAGTTCCAGCTGATGTCTCACACTCATTCGATGAGGGCCGATTTAATGAATGTATGACAACATCAATGGTATTTTGTTGTGTTGACTGTTAGAGTTATCAACTGATGAGTTTTGAGTCTCAGTTGGCTGATAACTTGTTAAAGCTCCACTATTTCTTGAGATGTTCAAGCTCTCAGGACTTCCAGTAGTGGGAGCTTGATCTTCATGTCTTATTGAAGAAATTGGAATATGTCTGGGTAACTCAAATAGTTGATTATCATAGGAGTCATTTTGAGTTTCTGTTCCAGCTGAAACATTCTTACAAGATGGTTTAAAATAGTTGGAAAATAATTCTAAATCAAAGATATGGTCAGGACCATTCCTCTTAACACAAGGAGTGTGCTCATTTACAACAATATTGGATGATTCCTCAAATTATTGATTTTTAATGTTGTATACTCTATAGGCTATAGAGCTTGAGGAATACCCAACAAATATAACATCATCCGATTTTCAGCATTTTTTACTAAATTGTCCTTTGTGTTAAGTATGGTGCAATTGCTGCCAAAGGACCTTAGAGAACCAATGAACGATGGCCTCTTGTTCTATAGCTCATAAGGGGTTTTCCATAGGGCTTAACAAGGAGAACCCTGTTTTGCACATAACATGAAGTGCTGACTGCCTCTGTCCAGAAAGTTAGGGGTATCTTTGAATCAGATAACATAGTTTTTGCAGCCTCAATAAGTTTCATATTCCTCCTCTCAGCAACACTATTTTGTTGAGGGGTTCTAGGAGCACTATATTGTCTCATGATCCCTTTTGAGTTACATAATGAGTCAAGATATTGATTCTTAAACTCAGTCACTTGATCACTTCTGATTGTTTTTACCTTGTGATCAATTTGATTTTCAATTTTAAGAATAAAATATTTTAACAATTCAATAGCTTCATCCTTAGTTCTTAAAAAAAATACCCAAGTAAATCTTGTAAAATCATCAACTATCACAAGGCAATATGATTTCCTTCTAATGCTCATTATACTTGTGAGATCAAATAGATCCATGTGCAATGAGTGTAGTAGAGTGGTGATGGAGATAACTTCTTTGAATTTGTGGGATGCCTTGTGTTGCTTTTGTTTCAGATAAGCAACATAGTTGTCTTTACAGAGTAACTCCTTTTCAAACACACCATGTACCAAGTTATTTTTAACTAGTCTATTCATGGTCTTATAATTAACATGACATATTCTTTTATGTCAAAGAGTTGACTAAAATCCATTAGCTTTAGAAAGAAAGCATGATACTTCTCCCAATAGGAATGCATTGTTCATATTCATCTTGTACATATCCCCTCTCCTGGGAGATCTAAGAAGTACTAATTCTAAGGAATTGTTATCCTAAGTTTGAGGATATGCACTCATGTTCTATGAAAAGCATTTGGAGCTTTTGATCACATAATTGAGAAACACTAAAGAGCTTGTGTTCAAGTTGTTTAACAAAGTTTACTTTGTCAACTTTTAACTTACCATTGGATACACTAACTCTACCAGAAATGTATCCTCCAGATTCACCTCCAAACTGAACAAGACCTCCATCAAACTGTCTAAACTGTTATAGGAGAGATTTGTCCCCTGTCATGTGCCCGGAGCATCCACTGTCCATAATCCATGCATTTCCATTCTTATCATGTGGATGTCCCTACACATATGGTGAAATAGTTAGTTACTACTAGAAACCCAAGCCTTGTTGGTATTAGGCTCTTCCAATGTAGATGACATAATTGAAGTAAAATGTATGCATGGGGACTCAACTATGGTTTGTGAAGAAGTGGTTTGGGCTGCAGCATCTTGTTTGATCTTCCATTCCACCATAAGGTTAATCAGTGTAGATAAGCCTGGAGAGGCTTGGGCAGCATGACTTGCTTTCGAGGCTTCTTTGTTCTCGGAAGAAGTTGTCACCACCTTTTCTTTCGAAGTATTCTTCTTCTTGGAATATTTCAAAGGATTCCTTTTATTCCTTTATTTGTTCTTGGGCTTGTCTTTTGAAGCTATCTTCCTTCGGAAGAATGAGTTTCCTTCAGAAACAACTTGGCTTCGGAAACAAGCTTTCCTTTCTTTAACACTTAAACCATATAATAAGGTCCAAATGTGAAACCTTCCTTGACTCCTTCCTTTTTAACATTATTTGCATAATGTGTGCTAGCTGGATTGTAGTAAAAATCTTTAGCCATATGATTATGCAGACCACAGATTATGCACTTAATGTTAACTTTGATGGGGCATAAGGGCTGTTGTGTCTTGCATTTCTTCTCTTCTTCAACATCCTTCCTTTTTAACTTCTGATTCTTCAGCTGGATAGGAATGTTGGTACTACATTACTTTCCTAAATCAAAGTTTCCAGCCACTTAGACTCAACCACCTTCTTGGCAGTTTTTCTTCCTGCCCTGATCTTGTTCTGTGTATCTTTGGTGGTCGGGGGTTGATCATAAGCGGTGTGGATGAGGTTTTGTACCTTATCTTTCAATGTGGTAGTCACCATTGTTGCATCATTCTTTTGCTCATTGAGTAGTGGGTCACCAGTTAGAACCTCTTGCTCATCAGTACCACATCTTTGCTGTCTAATTGACACATAAGAGTGTGGTGTAGCAATTTCATTGGCTCCCAACCTACTTTTGTTTTCATAATACACCTTTGAGTGGGAAGATGACGTAAGGATGGTGTTGAAGTTATGCTCTTGAATAGCATACTTCTTTGCTTTAGCCTCAACTATTACTAGTTGGGCTTGAGCCTCAGTCAACTTGAAGACTAAATCTTTTATTTGAGCTCTGTAGTTTGAGTGTTCATCTTTTAAAAAAGATAAAGTTTTCTCTAACTCTTCAATTTTGAATTTATAGTCCAGATTTTAACCTTCAGCAACATGTAGAGCATTGCTGACAGGAAGGTTTGAGCTTCTATTCATCTAAAGGCCCTTCTGAGTCTCCATCTTCATACGGTATCCATAAAGGATTCCATATAGTTCAATCATGGTGAGAGTGTTTAGATTCTCAGTTCTCTTGATAGAGACATAATAGAAAGTCTATTCATAAGGAAGTACAATCATAAATTTTCTTACTATATCTCTCTTCTCAAGAGTCACTCCCGTAGACTGAAGAGGTATGATTAAGTCCATGTACCTGAAGTATTGTTAGCTCAAGGTCTCACCAATAATATAAGTGAAGTTTTCAAACTTCTGCTTCAGTATATCTTTCTTGGACTTTTTGGATTCAGAGGAACCAGAGTACATCAATGTTAAAGCATCAAAGAGTTCTTTGGCTGACTTGCATTGCTCAAAGCCTACCATTATAGAGTTTGGTATGGTTGTAATCAATACAGTCATGGCTTTACAATCGATGTCTATCTTCTTGAAGTCTTTATCTGTGTAGTCTTCAATAGCTTTCTCAATCATAGCACCATTACCAGAAAAAGATGCTACTTTTGGCTTGTAGGGACCGAGAGTGTCTGATTCCCACATTCGGTTATCTTGATTCTTAACGAAGCCTTCAATACGTTGACACCAAGCTCTGACGTTATCAAGAGTGATAATAGGGGCCTTGGTCATGGTTCCCATCTCAATCAGAGAAACTTCTGGTTGAGAGCCATTTTGAGTGAAGTGAGTAAGTGTAAAAAAACAAGGATGATTTGGGATGGTTAGATCTCATAATCAAGAGCCTAAGAAGCTCCGAAACCAATTGCAGGATCGGTGTTGGTCTTTTAACACAAGATATACCTCGCAAACTCGCAATGTCTCACTCGGTTGATGAAGCAGTATCTCAAACTAAGTTGATAATAATATAATACGTTAATGAACAAAATAATGGTTTTCGAGATACTTGTATATCTTACTTCTCAACTTAGTGTTACAAGACTCTTACAAGCATGGTTTGATGAGTGATAATGAGAAACTATATATAATACTATCTACAGCCGGTTATACTTGTATGGCCAGCTAGAATTTACAACTAAACAAATACTACATTGCTAGAAGTAAAGTATCTAAGATAAAATACTATCTTAGATTAGGTTGTCATGATAGGTTCATGACTTACCTTTTGTCACCAACTAAAGATGGTAACTGTACTAATTGATAAATGTTAACAGTGGAATAAAGTATGATCAATTACATGGGCATGGAAAGCACCATTCAGTATATCAGAGTTGGTAATGGATGTCAGAAAACCTATACTTTTGTCCACTGGTTCATAGTTGGTTCTTTCAAAGGTAAATGGCTTCGGAAGAATAAGTTCTTCCGAGGCCATCAATCCTTCGGAACAATCAACTTCTTCTGAGTCTTCTGCAGGTCTTTATGACTTCATTCTTTGGAAGACTTTGTCTCGATCTTCTAAGTGTGAATACTTCGAAAGAAGAACTATTTAGTCTTCGGAATACTTAGTTTTCCTTCGGAAGCTCTTCATAATTTAAGATTCGGAAGATGTTTAACTTGTGTTCGAAAGAGTTGCTTTAGCTTCGGAAGACTTCTTCAATTTTACTTCAAAAATTCTTTTAAGTGTTGTTTGATTGCACCAGTCTCATATGATCCAACAGTTCCATCGACTTACCTAACGGTCTGATATCTTTTAATTTTTTTCATTTAAAATTTTTATTTTTCTAAATTTTTTAATATATTAGACGTGAAAAAGAAAATTAAAAAAACACTCATGTGAGGGGAAGGTGGCTTCTATCACAGAAAAAATAAGAGAGGGAAGATTAAGATGGTTTGGGCACGTGAAGAGGAGAACGATGGCAGCACCTGTCCGAGCAGTAGAGAACATTAGTTTAGAGGGTAGGAGGAGTAGAGGTAGACCTAGGTTGACTTGGGACGAGGTTATTAGGAGGGATATGATAGACTTGCATCTTTCTGAGAACATGATCGAGGATA
>BJCO01363896.1:0-18251 GCA_018326465.1 Flaveria floridana
TCATGTTTTTCTCCTGCGAAGGGGGAGAAGGTGGAGAAGACGGTGGCGGATAAAGGGAGGAGATGGAGGGTGAACGACAGCGTTCTGGGTCCTATGCGGAGGTGTTTACGCGGTGGTTGGTGGCGTTTCACGACGGAGATGACGGAGGGAGAAGTAGTTGGAGGGATATTAAGCTTGTGGTCGGAGATGAGAGTAGAAGATGAAGAAGATAGAAGCTTTAGATGTAAAAAGACCACAATACCCTTAGATTTAATCCAAAAAACTAACAGAGTTAGTGTCAGGCCTAAAACCGTTACAAAAATATTGTTAAAATGGTTAAACCACAGGAACCAAAACCGAAATCTACTATATTATTATTTATTCAATGTATTTATTTTTAATTAATTTTCTTAAAAATATATCTTTCTAACAGAACCGGTTTTAAAAGTGATGGTTAGTCCGAATCAGCCCAGAACGGTTCCCAAAATGGATCCTACCTGAATTGGTTTGAATGGTTTCTCCCTTAAACGGGATTTGACTGTGTTGACTTGAAGCCGAATCGGTTCAACACCGAATCTGTTCATAACCGAACCGGTTTCTAAGCCCAAACCGTTTCTAAAGCCCAATAGATAAGCCCACTTATCTACTCATCTTTCTTCCAAACATCTTGTTCCAAAACACACACTTGATAAGAGGAAAACATCTAAAGACAATCAGTATACTCTCAATGGCTTCTATCTTCAATCTTCATACTTTACACTCTCCAATATGCTATTCATCGACATCATTCACTTACAAACCTCAAACCCTAGGTTTCAGACCTCAATCACACCGCCAATCGTTTTTCAAATCGAATAAGCGTTTGACGATTCCGATTGTTCAAACCAGAAAGTGCAGGTTTCAAATCTACGCTGCTCAATCTAATTTCTTCAGAGGTATTTCACGAACTCAGTTTTGAATTCTGTTAGAAATTTGGGATGAGTTTGTTTGTTAATCTGATTGGTTATCTGTAGTTGTGATATCGTAAAGCGTTTAGTGTGTTTTGTTTCGATTGGTGTGAGGATTGTGTGGATGACGTGTGTACTGTGCTTGACCTGTTTAAAAACTTGTGATAACGTTTCCGTTGATGAAAGAGTTTAATTGAAAGACGTTCCTTGAAATTGAACATTTTTTTTAAATGTCATTGGGAAGCTTAAACACCTAATTACTACTAATACTGTGAATGATGATGTTGTTTTGGAGTTATAGGTAATTTCTGGTCATCTGGAAATGTTATTTGATTGCAAAACAATGTGCATCCTGTAAAATGGATTACGTGTAGAGATAAAACTGATGGGCAAACAACTAAATCAATCATGTGCTTACAAGTTTTTGTGATGTTAATTGCTATGGAGTAAAAGATGAGAATCACACTTCAAATTTGGGAAAGTGGACTTTAGTAAAAGTGAGTTTAGTTGTGCTTCGGTTTAGAACTGCATAATCAAATGACTTTGATTCGTTGCTATCACATGCTATATATGACATAAACAAACAAACATACCGAGCAAAATCCTACTCATAAAGTAGGGTCTACGGAGGGTGAGATGAGCGCAAACATTACCTCTATCCCATGGGATAAAGAGAGTGCTCCTAAATAGACCCCCTACTCAAGGCTGTAGATGACAATATGTCAATATGACATCTTACGAGCAATTTCAAGATTGTCACTCAAATTTTAGTTGCTATTCCAAGTCTGTAACTGAATTTGCACCATATAGTTTGAACTTTGCAGGTTCTCCTAGTTAGAATGAACAATTTTGTGAGTTTTCATTTAGGATTCATGAGTTAGGTTCATATCATCAAACTTTTAGACTTTAAATACGATAACGAGTCTTGAGGGTGTGATTTGCCCATATGACTATATATTTTCTAGAATTAGAAGAACCAAGGAAATGAATCTCTCACTCCATTGAAATTTAAAACTTGAAAAATGTTGGAAGTCAAAAAAGATGTTAACAATCTTCTAGTAAAAATTTAAGTGGCAAACATTCAATTTGCATGTTTGGTGAGGTGATCCCAGGTGTAAAGCCGTTTAGGCCTCAAAAGCTCAGGTGTGAGGCATGTGGCATGAAGCGAGAGCCTCACGTATGTGAGGTGTTGCCCTATGTACAACCAAACAGGTCTTATGTACAACCAACATTGCGTCTATCTCATTTTTTTACATATTGCCCTTTCTATCATCTAAACGGTTCATTATCTCTTCATCCATTTGTTTTTTCTACGTATCACCCTCCTATAGAGTATAGACCCAATTTTGACCCAAATATTCATGAGGCGCCCCCTCAGGGCCCTGAGGCATTTCCCGATCGACTCTAGCACCTCACACCTCATTTCATGCTAAATTTCTGAACTACTGTTTTTTTTTGGTTTGCCAGAAAATTTATTAGAACTAAACGCTTTTTGCTATCCTTTACCCTTTTTTTTAACTGAGGTTTACCATTCACCATCATGACAATAGTGTTTTATATCAGATACCTAAACATATTAGTGGGAAGTTTATTTCTTGAGATCAGGCATCAAAATATTACATATGACAATTTCCTGTAGCTTCTGCTGTATGCAAGTGTTATTCGATGTTGATCACTGTCCTCTCTGTATTTTCATGATCAAAAGGCATAATAGACCTTCTGTCTTACTCATTTAGAATCCATTCTTGCTACAAATGAAGTATCGTGTTTCTCATGTGATCTCTTAGTCTTGTACTAACTTTTATGCCACTATGATGTTGATAAAGCGCTTCAAACAGCATATAAGGTTGGAAAGGATGCAATTGAAGCAGGAACCACTTTAGTGCCAGTAAGTTATTTTCTCTCCATTTATATCTTTTTTAATATGGAAATAAACTCATTTATTTATTGAAGTTTCCAGTTTTTGAGAATTATACCTATTGCTAGTTCTATTGTGTGTTTTAGGAGTCGATTCCAAGACCGATTGCTCGGATATCTGTGGCTGTAGTTGGGGCAACTGTTGTGCTTTTTCTTCTCAAATCATTCTTATCAACTGCCTTCTTTTTTCTGGTATGTTTGCATCCGTAGATTCTATAAGCTTAGTTTGAATAATTACTTGATATACGTGGCAATTTCATCCTGTTACTTATGGGTTATTCGGGTTATGTTTTATCTTTAGGGTCAAAGGGGTGGTTGAAAGTTTTCCAATGTGTATTTATACACAAAACCCCCCTTAATCAGTTAATCAATTTATTCATATTTTGATAATATATTTGTATTTATATTTGACGCACTAATTATTTATAATGAAATTAATAATTTGTGAAGTGTTTTGGATCAACCCGACCCGTTTTAAAAAGTTCTCACTTTGATTTTAAACTGTTTTGACTCATTACCCAACCTGCTATTTTTGTCACCTCTACTACCTTATCTTCAAGAGGCATACAAACTCTTGCAAATACACGTCATCTAGTTTCGAAACACATGTATTCACTACCTATAGTGAAAATTACGATAGATTATATTCATCAAATACTTGGATTACTGTTTTATACATGCCATTATACAAGAACCTTCCAGAATTGGCATCATCCATAGATTGTATCAATGATAACACACAAATAGGTAATTGTAACTTTTAAGCTTCAGTAGATAGATATGTCAAGAAACTCTAATGGATGGTGTGCATAGTTCGGTTCGGTTTTACCTTTCAATTATTGGAAAAGCTCAACTAGTCGGCTCGGTTTTCTGTAAAATATACAAAATGGTTATGTTCGATTAACCTATAACCATTGGGCTTTATTTCTAGGCTTGTCCTAATTAGGCTAAGTTTAATACAGATTTGAGCTTTGACAAATGACGAAAATAAAAGATTTCAAGAACTCAATACTTATTTGGGCGCAAACTTTTAGATTTATGGCTAGTTAAAGGTTTATAACATCAAAAGCAAACATTCAATCAAGAACTCAATCCAATATAAAAAACCAATATCCTATCCAATTTGGTTTCTTCACTACGAAATAAAAATTGTGCATCGGTTTGGTTTGTTAATTTAGTTATTCATGTTCTGTGGTTTGCAATTATGTTACATCTCATAACTGACTTTATTTGTTCCATTTTCGATAACAAAGAACTATCGTGTGTACCAAAGGGCTCGTACAATGGTACGCACATAGTGGTGTCCATTCTCAAAAGGTTAAGGGTTCGGGTCTTATAGCTACCAGTAGAGTAGATCTAGGAGTAGGATTAGATGGGCGTGTGTTTGCCGTTCTAAATAAAACCAATATATGTATCCTTGGTTTTATATTTTTAGAAGTTATTATGCTGCATATCTTTTTTGCTACTGGTGAAGATTGAAATTAATGTATATTTTTTATATTTATGAAACAGGCGACAATGGGGCTAATTTACTCGGCCTTTATCGCCTTCAACAAAGATGAAGGCCCTACAACGGGCAGTGGTAGCACCACCGGCAGCACCACCACCACTTCAACCGACGAGGAAACCCTTGAAGAAGCTAGAAGAATTATGGAAAAGTACAAGTAACGATATTAACATTCACTAGTTTTAAACAACCGATATTATTGTAGTTGTTTAAATGTAAATATAAGTTCTGTAAATCCCTGAACCCGTTTATATATATATTTTTGAACGGCAAATGTGTGACCTTTTTCAGAGGATACATGTTATATTAATTGGGCCCACCTATTCATTTTTTAACCGGGACCGCACCCCCAACCCCCTCAAGAGGAAATCCATTACTAAGAAAACTCACTGGCTTAACTCTAAGCATTTTTGCTCAGAGTACGGGACTGTTTGATAATATCTGAATAATTAAGTGCTGAATCATTAAGAGTTTTGAACCATTAAGAGCTAATATATCGTTTAACTATTCAAATGCAAATGTCTGATCAATTCAGATAAAAGGTCTTAACCATTCAGCATTAGACATTTTAACCATTCAACATTATTATTGCTTAACTATTCAGAGACAAATGTTTTAACCATTCAGACATTTGCTCGCGAAACAAACAGTCTGAACCATTAAGTGTTGAACCATTCAGACATCTGAACCATTAAGAAGCTAATTAAGAGGCTGTCAAACAATAAGACTTGAATTCATAACCTTCTAATATTTACATGTTACAGGTACCTCATTGGTATTTTGGAGTATATATTTTAGCTTGTAAATCACCTCTGATAGAGTGTGAAAGAAGGTTTATATATTTCCTGTGTATCGTATACAAGCAATGTATATGAATATAGACACGAGAATTAGACGCGAAACTCAGATATCGATAAACCAATTTGGATTTATGTCAGGACGCTCTACAACTGAAGTCATACACGTCATAAGGGGGATAATTGAGAAATATAGAGAAAAGAAAATGGACCTCCATATGGTATTCATTGATCTAGAAAAAGTCTATGACAGTGTTCCGTGCCAACTCATTTGAGAAATTCTACGAATTAGAAGGACACCGGAGAAGTATATCAAAATAATCAAGGATATGTATGACGGGTCAAACACGTGTGTGCGATCACCAGTCGGAGACACACACTTCTTCCCGGTGGAAGTGGGACTCCATCAGGGTTCGACATTTAGCCCATTTCTCTTCATAGTAGTGTTGGACGAGATGACCAAGTCTATACAAGAGCCAGTCCTGTGGTGCATGCTGTTTGCGAATGATATTGTCTTAATATCAGAATCTAAAAGGGTGCTTAACGAGAGGCTAGAACAGTGGAGAACAGCACTAGAGCGCAGAGGATTAAGGATAAGTCGCTCCAAGACGGAATACATGCACTGTAACTTTAGTGGTGAGGCTGAAGAGGACACCCAAATCAGTATCCAGGTTATGACGGTCCCACAAACATCTAGGTTTCAATACCTGAGCTCCTACGTAAAGGAAGATAGAGAGATACACAGCGATGTAGCCCACCCGTTCAATCAGGATGGTGCAAGTGGAAAGCAGCATCAGGGATTTTGTGTGATAAGAGGTTTTCAGAAAAACTAAAGGGAAAACTATATAGAGTGGCAATATGCCCAGCTATGTTATACGGAACATACTGCTGGGCCATAAGAAAATCGCACGAGAGACAAATAGAGGTCGCGAAAATGCGAATGCAAACAAGACGGGATCGGATAAGAAATGACGTGTTTCGAAACAGGCTAGAGGTGGCTTGTATCACAGATAAAATAAGAGAGGGAAGACTAAGATGGTTCGGGCACGTGAAGAGGAGACAGATGACAGCACCGGTGAGAGCAGTAGAGAACATCAACGTAGAGGGCACCTCTCTGAGCAGATGATCGAGGATAGGAGTGCGTGGAGGCACAGAATTAAAATTAAGGACTTTTAGTGGGATTTGTGTATAGAAAGGGCAAATGTAGCCTTGTTGGGTACGTATTATCCATCTGTCCTTTATAGGTGCAACATGTCGCTTTTGTTGTATGCTTTTATGTGTCTTATACCTACGTGTTGTATGCTACACAATATGCCTGCGTGTGTTTGCTATTGCTATTGCTTTTGTTTCCGAGTTGGGGGTATCCTTGAAAGCGGTCTCTCCACCCCCCAAGGTAGAGGAAAGACTCGCCACCACCTAACCCTCCCAGTAGACCCTACTCTTGAGTGAGATATACTGGGTATGTTTGTTTAGAGTTTGTTTGTTTCTAGATAATGGCTAACCCCAAATCCTAAACCCAATCTAGGTGAAAACATTAGCATATTGGAAGGTTGATGAAACATGAAAAGCGTGAAGCGTGCCTAACTGCTTATTGCCATTTTTTCCCTAACGAAACACGAATGTCAATTTTAATATGCTTGTTGCCTTGATGTTGTACCGAGTTAGTAGGCTGATAGACATTATTAACGTTGTAACAAGAAACAATAGGGGCATGAAGTATAGGAGAATGAAGCTCAAGATCTAAATCGAGCATCCAACATGTTTCAATAACAAAGTTAGCTATTTTGTGATATTTAATATTAGTATTGAAGCAAGAGACAATAGCTAACGTTTAAAAGACTTAGATGACAAGTTATCACCAAAAACACATAATACTCTGAAGTGGATTGGTATGCATTCAGACAACCTTCCCAACGTGCATCTAGATAGGTTATATAAGACTAGAAGTGGATGTCACATATACTTGAACCTATGATACAAGATGCTACTAATGTTTGAAAGCGCTATCGCCTTTACATGGTCCCACTTCCAAAAAATAACGAGTGTTTTAAATTTATCAAAAAATTTCACGTTCACCTTTTTAATTCAAATATAATTATAACTAAAACGTTTTGTTTGATTTGACTTGTAAACAACTCTAGAGTTAGTTCTCAGACTACTCTCATTAATAACTCAACTCAATCAAATTATTTATTAAAAAACTAATTTCTCTCTTTTTCACCTATACAACCCAACTATAACAAACTTTTACTCTCATTACCAACCCAACCCAACCGATTTTTTATCAAATAAAATATAGTTTTTGATTAGTTTATATTATGTTAAAATTAATAAAATTTTAAAAATAAGTAGTTTATTTCAATATATAATTTGGATCCATGATTCTATGGTCAAAAATAGAAAATCAAACAGATTATAAATTGAAAAACAAAATCGGATACGAAAGCATATGAATATTATACTTTATTGATAGAAATGATTTTATTAATTTGATTTTTTTATATATATTTGAATTAGATAAAATTAATTTGATGTTTTTTATATATATTTGAATTAGATAAAGTTTGGATTTTTCAATGATAAGTTTTTATATATCAAACCATTAAATATAACATGTGGAAGTTAATTAAAAAGGTTAATATAAATCTTGACTTTCTTACACTTTGACGACCGACTTAAGGTCGGTGAAACGACCAGCCGCAGCCCACTCTTGAATTGTGATATATTTTTAATTATTTTATTCCCAACCGACCGAACCAATACTCTCATGGGAGTAGTCTTATTAATCATAAGTCAATGTGAGGCTAGCCCACTTGGTAGAGGCTTTGCCACTTAGAGGGGAGGTCTTGGGTTCAAACCCAAGCAATGGTGTAATTTAGTGACTAAGAATCGTTAGCCGTTAAAAAAAAAAGTCTTACTAATCATAACTAATCAAATGGATTTTAGTCAATATATATACATATAAGTGTGGTTTTAATAATTTTCTTATTTTCGGCTTACAAATTTTTTTGTTTTCTTAATTTTTGTTTATAATTTTGTTTATCAAATATTACTATTGTCTAAGCATAACTCATGAATTAATATTGTATTTAATATCATATATTACTTTTGGTTTAAATTTAATTCCGTATTCATTATCTATACATGTTTTAAGTTTAATCAAAAGATATTGTCACTTTCATCGTTTTGACCTAACTTGTTTTGTTTCGACTAATTGAATATCCCTTGTTTCCCCTTGCAATTTCACTCGTGCTCATTTTCTTTTGATCACGAATTCCTGCTTGATAAGGTTGCAAGTATTGTTATATCCAAATGTTTTTAATGTTTTTGACCGAGTCCTAAATTAAACGCGAACGTTATACATATTCAATGTTGGACGGTTTTGTTACTTTCAAATGAAAAGCGGTTATTAAGTCTCTTTTTTATTCGTTTATTTATGAGCAGATATCTAATTTACGTTTAATCTCAAACAAATCAAATATGAAACAGAAAAATGAACGTTACGAACTCATTAACAGGCACGCGCCCAGCCGCCCCAGCCCAAGACGCAAGAGGCAATGCGGGCTATACAATGTTAGAGCTAGCCACGCGTGTGGTTCGAACTACCATCTATGTCCCACAAATCACACAACTGACAACGCTACTTACCTAGGCCTTTAACGCTATGATCATTTATGGACTAGCCATCACAAGATGCACGTAGAAAGGATCAAACCCAAGTCTAGTCAAAGACATCCGGTCAATTTACCGATGGCCATCTAAGTTTAGCTGAAAAATGGAAGTCAGGAGTCATCCAAACTATTGTTGACCATACTACATACTAACTATATTATTATTCTAGAAATATAACTTTTGTAAACATAGTTTAGACACAAACTTGTTATTAAAAAGTTGCACCAAATTATGTCTCGTCAGTTCTATCGAAATCAACTTGTTTCAAGTTTCAACCCGTTATCCAATTTATCAACCTGTCAATTTGAATGATATTTGCTCGCATTGCACAAAAACACAAACATCTAACTCATCACTAATTTGCCTAAATTTACTGACAATATTTTTACAAAAAAATAAAAAAGAAAAAAAAAGAAGAAGATCATTAATGAACAACTGATTGTTTAAACTTTCATAATCAACTCATTACAATGTTGACAGACATATTTATAGTTCAGACCAGACGCCAACGTATGTTAACGAACATGTTAACAAAGGTTTACAACACAATTACTAAACACACTTGAATGCTGTTCACTTCCTCCCTTGATCTATCAAGAGAAAATTATATGTAAACAACTACGAAAATTTACAAGGTAATAATAGAAAAAAGGTTTAATTAATCGTAACCTTGAGCAAATAGTAATTACATAGCAGCAGGAAGGACTTAAATTTTTGTCCTCCGGTGACTTGATTGCGCTCAATGCAAGCAAAAGAACGAACGAAACTGAGAAAAATATACACTTCTCAAGTGTTTCGTTCGAATGCAGGATAAAACCAAAGAGAAATGTTTCGAAAACTAGATTTCTCAAGAATTTAAATGATGAGAGATTATAAATTTACTGTTTTTGATAAATTTATTTATTTATTTAGCACTGTCTGCCTCTTCGACAAACAAGTGCACCGGATCCTGAAGTAAGTGCGGCCACAACTGATGATGGTTTAGCACTTAGACTTGAGGCACGCGCGTAACTGGCTCCTGCACCTTTACCGGATGGCGTAAAGAATGCACCATTTAACATCAGGTCTCCTTCTGATCTCCAGTTCCAGTGTCTCCATCTTCCTTTTGTCATTACTCTATGGGTCACCTGTTTGATTTTTGAAATTTAATTACACAAATTTGATTGATAATCAAGGTTAATGAGTACGTTTAATATAAAACCAATTTTAAGTTGATAACGACGAGTCTACGATTTACCTATTATGCATTTATACATAGTGTTGAATGAGTGGAGAGAGAAGAAAATAGTGAAATAAGCGGTTATATAACTATGTTATGTAGTATTGTAAAAACAATATGTAGAAATGTCAATACGGTTTTCTGGTAGCTTTCTACTTGAAACTAGGAAGGTATCAATTTCAGGTTAGCACGTTGAATAATTCATTCAACGAAACACGGCCACTAATTTATTTGTGTCAAAAGACATTAAACCTAACCAAAACACATCTAAATCGTGTGACTTGAACATGACATGTTCAACCCATCTATCCAAACAAGTAAAACGGGTTGGTTGGTAGTAATCACGTTGTAAACGTGTTAATCAGGTTGATGAGTTGTAATAAATGAGTTACACATGTTGACAGGTCAACCTTTTAGTGAAGCACGTCAATCCAAAAACGATCTGTTTAACCAAAAGGGTCAACCTGAAATGACCTGTTTTATCAGATGTATTATATACGACAACCTAAAACTTTATCAATTTCGCGTCGTGTTATGGGTTTATAACTTTATGGAGAACAAGATTGGTTTTTATTTTACCTCTTTAGCATTAGGGTTGGCAGGGGCAAGGTATCTGTTCCCTTGACTGTTGATAGTCGGATCCGCGCTGCCACCGATAGCATACATTTCCCAGTGTGTGTAGTCATTATTTACGACATGGAAATAGCCGTGCCTGCACCTGCAAGTACGAAAGCAAATATACATATAATTTTTGTGGTAGGAGTGAGTATAGTTCTGTTTGAGTGGACTTTTTCCTAAAACAGTAAACTTTGGTTTTCAGTTAATAAAAACGTTTACTTCAGCTCGGTTTCAGATTTCTGGTTTTGTTATATAAATAAGTTATGCATTAGCTTTTTAGAAAAAGAATTTGTTTGTATCATTAAGTGCTATGCATACGCACCTGGGCATCCTTTGAACGAGACCTTCACCGAAATGATTGTATGCTATAGTAACTTGCATAATCTTGTCCCTGTGGTAGGTGTCACTATGACCCAATAACATAACCTGTTTAATCAAATCACAAATAAGTTGAATCAGCCAATGTTTTAAGCCAGTTAAGGTTAATAGAGCTGTAGATTAGGAGTAGGGGTACTGTGAATTCAGGCTGAACTGGTTCAAAAACCGATTGAATAAACACCAGGATTTGTTAGGTTATGATTTAATTATTGGCTTTTTTCAAATAATAAAAACACATGAGTAAAGAGTTTGGAGTACCTCATTGTGGTGGGTGAAGTAATTGTTTGAGATGGTAATCGCAGTTGATCCCATGATGGCATCAACGAGCCCATCAGCGCAATTAGAAAGTGAATTATGATCTACCCAAATATGGCTCGATCCAAATATCGAAATCGCATCACCATCCGCCATCGTTCTCCATCCGTAGTGTGACGGTGAGCTTCGAACCATGGCATTTCCGGTTGGTTTGCAGTCGTGAATATGCAAACCATGGATGATAACATTCGTAACATATTGAATTGTGATACACCCACCATTTGCAATATGAACATTGGCCCCACGAGCATCGATTGTTTTGAAACTGTTCATAAGTAGTTCTTGTTTCAAGGTTATAACCATGTCTCTCTTGAAGATGATCCATAGAGGTTGATCTTGAATGACAGCGTGTCTTACGGTTCCGGGTCTAGGGTTTACAGGGTCATCGTCGTTGGGGTCGGTAACGACGTAGTAACGTCCGTCACGACCACCAATGGCGTTACGCCCAAATCCAATGGCACAGTCTGCCAGGCGCTTGCGGTTGCGCTGCCAGTTTCGGTCACACCGCCAGCAATCGTCGATTGGGTTTCCAGTCCCGCATGATAAGAATCCCAAATTCCGCCTTTCTGTACCATTCCGAATGCTCCTAAATTTTTCAAAACCTTCGATTTAGAAGTCACAATGTCACATAATGCATTTACACATATTGTTTTTGATATGATATACAAACGCTTATGTGTCTCTTAAGGGCTTGTTGATAGTAATTGAATCGGCCGGTTAATAATTAAGATGTCTGAATGATTTAACATTTAATTGTTCAGACTGTTTGTTTCGCGAGTAAATATCTGAATGATTAAGGCATGTTTCTCTGAATGTTTAAGACCTTTTATCTAACTTGGTCAGACATTTGCCTTTAAATAATTAAACAACATAGTTCAGACTTCTTAATTATTCAACACTTAATGGTTCAGATCTCTTAATGATTCAGACCTCTTAATTAGTCAGACTAAGGACTCCTTTTGTAAAGCAACTTATTGTGCTTTTATTCAAGCAAACGAAGCTCCGTCTAATCTAATAGGGGCTCGGTTTAGCACTTAATGATTTAGAGCTTTTATTGGTTTAACACTTAATCATCAAGAAATTATCAAACAACCCGTTAATGTTTGCCTCACACTACTTGATCATCTTTTATATACTACATACAGTACATTACATGGTTTTTTTGTGGTTTTAGATATGAAAAGAAAGGAAACACACTAAGGGTGAAAAGGAGATGAACCACTCACAAGCTACTCAAGATTGATATAATAAAAAGTTTGAAATGAGGTGAGCCTAATTGATCAGCCCGAGCCTAAAAATGCTCATTAAATTATTAAGTCTGAACCCAAGCTTTACATATCGAGTTCAAGTTAGCTCGTGAGACAAATGAGCTTTTTAATGATATAATTTTTATTAATTTATTAAATATATTTATATAAATAAAAACAATTATATCAAATAATGATAGGACGATAAAAATATATATATATATATAATTTAATATATAAAATATATAATTATAAATATATATAATTTAATTATTAAAATATTACAACATTAAAATAATAATAATTAAATAATAAACGAGCCAAATCTAATGCCAACTCAAACTTGTAAAGTATTTGACGAGTCAAACCCGAAACAAGTTAAGCTCAAATTTGACATGTTACCCAACAATACAGAGTCATTATTAAACGAAAAAATGAATACGGATCATACGGAAAGTGAAGCAACATTATTTTCAAGGTGCCAATAAATGATACACGACGGTGGGGAAGTGTAGCATTGAAATCATTAAATACGTTCACGGTTGTTGTCGGTTACGAAGCTAATAAACAAATCCACCAAGTGATGTGAACGTGATGACCAGATCTAGTATTTTTTTCAGACTTGGACCGGGCCCACAAGGCCACAAGGGTCCATTTGTGGGACCGGTTGAAGATGGTTAAAATGTGGCATTTTGCATTCTATCTTTTTAAAAGTACCATCAACCATGCATGCAGATCTAAACATTGTTAAGTGATTTTAGGGTACGATGTGAAAAAAATAATATTTATCTTTTTCTTCGAATAGTATGATGACAAACAATATCTGGTGTTTTGATGTAGAAAATATGCATGTAAGTGGTTAAGTCGAATTGAAAATAATAATTAATAAATAAATACTAATCAAGATTTATATTTGTTTTGTTTATTTTAGTTAACTATAAACTTTTTTAAAACTTTATAGAAAAATTTACAAGCTCAAAACACCCAACAAATATTGGGTGACCTTATTCTAAAAAACAAAAACCTTTAGTTACTTAGAAAAACTATCACAAAACTCTATTACTCTTTTATGAGGTTTCCTCGTGATAAAATTATGAAAACACAATAAAATAGACAATAAGCATAACTAACGAAGAAAATGGTGGAATAAAAATTTTTTAATAAGTCACAACATTCTTTTTTCATTCACTCCTCTTACTCCACCGGCGGCAATTTGAGAGGTCAAAAAGAACGTGACAACTTTGTTAACAGATAATTTTGTCGGTGGGAATGTAAAAACCATCAGACCTATACTCATGCCAATGTGATTTTAGAATAATAATGTTAACCCCGGACCAGTGGGAAAGACAAAAGAGATGCTATGCATATTAAATGCTTGATTTGAGCAGGTAACCCAGCATGTGACATGTGGGCACGCTGGCACATAAATCTACTAGCAAAATAGTATAGAGATGCAACACCATAAGAACATGGGGAGATCTTGTAGTAATATATTAATCTCTTGTTTACAAAGATAAGTTTAATTAGAAAAACAAATAAACTTGTAAGTTGTTATGATTAAAGTTTTGTAAAGTCAACTTTTGTATATGTAGTTTTTATAAATTTGTATATTGTTTTGATTTGGAGTGAGGTTAAAGAGTGAGCATATAAGATATGTACTAGTTAAAGAAGAATAAAAGAGGTAGAAATATGTGTTACAATGTAATTTGAAAATGCTCATTACTTTTGATATGTTTACTGTTTACATTCACAAGATCCCCTAAGATATGGACTCGATGCTTTGACAAAGCTTCCTAATTTTACCGTTTTAATGTGATTTTTTTTAATTGTTAACATGTGATTAGGAATGCAACTAATCCACATGTTACCTTAGTCCTCTAATTTAATTCTCATTTTGTGAGTTTAATTATAAATATCACAATTTGACATTAGATGCTTAATTATTATAGAAGCATCCTATATAAAACGATATGATGTAAGATTTAAGCATTTATAGAATAATACTGCTTTTTGTCTCTAAATATGTGTTCTGATTATGTACTTCTGCATTGAGGTCATGTTTGCAATTAGATTCTAATTCTGTTTAAGATGGTCAAAATTAAAAATGTCTTATATTAGTTGTAACTTCTTTGTAAAGGGGAAATAAAGTTTGACCTACAAGGCTACAATTGTATGCTAATTGCTAATCCATAAACTTTAAATGAAGGACCACTCAATGTGCATATAAAGCATTAATTTAGTAAGTAATTTTGGGTATGCTATAATTGACATTTTCATGTTACTAAGCAAAATAAACTAGTCACATGTTAAACAGTTTACTAATCTCTGTATGAGCTAAACACCAGCTATGGTTTCTGAAATATAATACATATATAAAAGAACAAACTAGTCGGTTGGGTCAACTGAACCGGATGATTTTCATTAACCGTTTCCAAAATGAAATTAATGAAAATCTGTAAACTGTTGGTTTAGTTTACACAGTTGGTTTAAAGTTTCAAACCGTATATGTATTAAACAGCTTGGTTCAGATTAGACAGGTAAGTTGGTTTAGTAATTTATAGACACCCTGTATAAAATATTAGTTTATTTATCTACAAAGTTGTTTAAGGTGTGATACACGAAAGAAGATAACATGAAACAAGATGATGATATTCTTTTGTTGGTGTTCACTGTTCAGAGCTCATGTGATCCTTTTCATAAATATTCTTTTATTAATATTAAAATCATTGATTGTCAGTCAAAACACATGAATTTATGCAGATAACAAGTAAAGAAATCAAGAGAATAGACTCACATGTCAACCATCGAAGCAACCATCTCCGGATTCTCGTCCACAGCTCTATCATTCTTTTCAATAGCAACATCTTTAATTCTCCTGCAAATTGTTAAATTCGGACTTTAATCCACATAATACACTTGAAGATGAACATAAATGAACATATTCAATAACAAAATAAGCAAATAATTTGATATCCGAAATGAGTTTCTGGGTTTATACACTATAAAAGATCGTTTACATGAAGTAATTCGTAGGTTACAGTCATTTGATCAAAGATAAATGATCGTTTACATTAACTAAACTGCAACTGGTGATTTGATCTGAATAAAAGGACATATATGTACGATAGTTCAGATCAATCGCTGATCACGAGATCTAATCTTCTCGTTCAAAGCAGTTATGATCGAGAAAGCAGGTGGATCTGGTAGAAACAAAAATCCTTAAATCCACACCATCTAATTAACCAAAATTTCTATTTCGTAATCAAATGTGTGTTCGATTGTGATCAACTCAATCATTATCAGTCAAATTCAATCAGCAACTACAGATCACCGGTGATTAAACAGTATGATCGTACTAAACTCATCTCAACTCACCTTTCCACCATTGTTGAGTTGTGGATCAAGCTCCGCAACTCGATTTTCTCATCAACGCTGCAACAGTAACGAGCACAATTACACAATTACTTCAACTAATCAAATTCAACGCATAAATCAAAACACTCAACATCAAATGATTCGTCTTAACTATCAAATTCACAAATAAAACAGAAAAACACAGTGATCATCTATGATTAATTGATTATGAGTGAAATGCTTCGGCATTGTGTGAAATTACGTTGATACGGCATTGACGGTGACTGAATGTATGAAAATCAGCGATAAACAGAGAGCGAAATATCTCAGATTGATCGCCATTGGAGGTTGAATTCGCACAATGTGGTGTGCGATTGTTGAGGGAATAATATGGAGGTTTAATTGAACAGAGATTTGGGTTCAATGTTGGAGTTGTTTAAATAGGGAGAAGGTGAACAAATGCCAGTACTTCATCACGAATCCATTAACGTCTTCTCCTGAAATAACTCGTAACATTGACTCAGGGTTAGGTTAGTTCCTCTAACCATGGTTAGGTTACTTCACTTTCTTATTGTTTTTCTTTTTAACGGTATTTGTCTCTCGAAACTACTCCAAATACCCGAGTGAGTTTTTTTAGACGATATATCAACCATCTATATTAATCTTTACGCTACAAACCTGAGTACCTGACTGGACCAGAAACACCATAAAGGAAATCATCACTATGAAAAAACTCTCCGGTTAAATCAAATATAAATCTAAAATCTTATAGATTTCAAATCTAAACTACTCTTTTTATGTAACTAGACCAAAAAACCAACCGTAAAAAACCTTCTTATTGTTTTTGGAAGCAACTTGAAAAACCAGTTACAGAAAATTAAATGCCGTTAGTCTATTCACAAGGTAGCACATATTGTTTATCACCAATAAGTTAGTGCAGGTTAGAGAATTACAAATTAAGCAATAAGTGGATTTTAAAAGTATATTCTAAAAGTTCATTAGAAAAACGTAAATACTTACAAGAAAAACATTAACAAATATATTAAGAGGCTATTATATATCTCATTAGTCACATTTATAATTGGACATTTTCATATAGTTATAGTTATATTTCTTGGATAAAATTATTATAAACTAGGGTTAATTTGTTAAGCTTTGTCAATATTAGGTTATTTAATATGTTTAGCTGATATTATTATCATATATTTTCAGTTGGTAACGAAAGATAATTGTTTAAGGGATTATAATGTTGTTTTGGAATTTTAACATTAACGAACTAAGAAATTTGAATATTTGATTTAAGGTATATAGCATTCTTAAGTCAAATTGAAATTTAAAAATTGGTTGATAATAAAATTCATACTATTAATTTGACTGGTAGCGCATTTAACTTTTACTTTTATTATCAATAACAGTTCCAGTAATATAAATATCAAATATTTATGCTTAATTTGCATTTGATTTCACTCACTATAACAATTATGAATGGAATAAAGTAAATGCAAGCGAAATTGAGCGGATGTTAGATGCAAACTTGGTATGAGTCTATGATGAATATGTTATTGGGTTTGCATTGGTAATAAAATTAAAAATTAGAATTATCATATATCAAAATAATAGTATGAATTATTATCAGTTAATGAGTAAGAGTTGGGATTATTGAATTCAATTTGCCTATTGTTAAAAACTTGCTAGTTTTGATACCCATCGGGTGAAAAAAAAAACTCTAAGTTAACACATTCAAAAACCGATGTATGATAACATTGATGGCAAAAATTCTCACATTAAACATTCATGCTTTATCAAAATCAATTTGGATGTGTTTAAAAGTTAATGAGTCATGTAACATCCGTCATTTTCAAGTTATAAACCCGAACCCAAACTAAAATCGAACTTTCATACGATATGAATTTCTTTATTTAACTTATTTTATTTATATTAATGAATTATATAGATTATACGTGTAGTTTAAACAATATCGTGAATTGTTTAATTCAATTTATCATTTAAACAACTTATAATAACTCGTTGATTTATAAATAATTTTTTTATAAAGTTATAAAGTTTATTAATCATGTTACAAAAAAAAACTAAACGGAAAAGACTTTATTAAAACTTATAAAGCTATAAAATGAATTTTAATAAACTTATAAAGTCTTATTAGTAATTATAAATTTTAAATAAATAATCAAATTATAAAGTTTACAAGTTTTATAAAAGTTATAAAGATTAACAAATAGATAATTTGATTGATTATTCAATTTGATTTTATAAAGTCTATAAAGATTTTATAAAAAAATA
>BJCO01363906.1:0-13064 GCA_018326465.1 Flaveria floridana
CTTCAATAAAAATTATTACATTTTTATAAAATTTATTAAATAATACAAATTTTCTTTGAATTCGGATATCCGAACGGATATCCGAATCCGAATCCGAATCCGAAATTTTGAATATATCCGAAATTCGGATTCGGATTCGGATAGTGAAATACACTATCCGAAATTTTCGGATATCCGAAATTCAAATATCCGAATCTCGGATATCCGAATTTAAACACCCCTGCTTGTCAGACCAGGTTTCTTATTAGTCTTTTTTTAATTTTTTTAACTTCAAGTCTTTCAAAAACAAATGTAAGATATATGAAAATGAATATATGAATATATATTTTTATTTTCTTTTTGAATAAATATTTTATTTTATTAATAATATTTTGACAAACCGCCTTGATTAACCTCTTCCGCTTTGACCTACACGAAACCGACATACCATACAGATGCCTATATATAACCACCAACCATCCAATATCATATGTATTCATCAAACAATTTCGATGCTTCTCGATCTTCTCTATCATACAATTTTGATGATTCTGATTCAATTTGCGTAGGCATCGATCGATCGTGTTTTGATTTCAAAGTTGTTACGATATGTTCCCTCTCTCGTATTTTCTCGTTTGGTGATCTACTAGTTTGGATTCGAAAGCTGTTTGCAATTCCATCGAACGATGATTTTGGCTTTTAAATCTTGTTGTTCGGCTGAATTTATATAACATCCCCATCGGTTTTTAGGTTCTTTCTCGTATTTGGATCATGGCAGATCGATAGGTTTTTGGGTAATAAGTGCGAAAAATTAAGTTTAGGCCTTATCATCGGAGCTGTTGACGATAATTATGATAACGTAGTGTTTTAGGTTTCAATTACAAGAATATTTGCTACGCCAGATCAATCGTGTTGTTAGGTGTTTGAGATCATAATTTGATCGTTGTCGATGGTGTCCTTGATTTTGGATTCCAGCCCTAATTAATAGTTCAATTATTTGATTGCTGTTTGGACGCTATTTGATTTTGTCACACACATCGGTATACTGGTCCGTAGGTGGGAGAAATCATGGATAGGTATCGGAACTGTATTTCAGGTTTTGTGTGCAAAGCTATTTAATGGGGCAGAACTATTGGATAATGGCTTTGTAGATGAGAGAATGGAGGATCGGATAACATAAACTAAGGAATTAGGTTTTTGTCTTAAATCAGGAGTTATCAGATCACTTCCTTGTGTGTTTCCAGGGTTTTGTAGCAAGTGGAAAGCTGGCTAGTCATCTTTTGGGCATTCTGTAGCAATCAGATGGTTATATCTATCTTATTTTACCTTATTGCCTCAAATTTATCTTTCTATGTGTCTTTAAGAGTTCTGTTTGTTGGTAAAAGGAGTGCAGTTCTTTATATTTGTTCAAGTGTTTCATGGGGCGTGGATGATCATTTACTATGTTAGTTATTGTGTGGGAAGCTTGCTGATATTTTCTAAATCTTATTTTAAATTTTTTGACATTTTGACATCGACATGGAGAAGAGTTATCTTGTTTTTTTTGTTTATATAAAGTGGATAGCTTCCATGTGGTGATGATGGTCATTTATGCTGCCTAAGGTTCTGATTCATCCGGTTTTGAAGGGCAGTTGGGTTTCAGTTGATTTCACATAGGTCTGTTTATGCTTCTTTTTCTGGTTATTTTCATAGGTTCTAGATACTGCATGAGTGAGCTGTCGTTGTTTGTCCACCTCAATCTGATCTGTTGTGAATTATACTGATAGCTGTCTAAACATGACCTTCACTTTAATCTGTTTTTTCAGGTATAAGTTCAGTGGCCATGTTGATATACTAACTGTCTAACCGTGGCCTTCACTTAAACTCTTCTTTCTGTTACAACTGGGTGGCCCTAGTGATATACTTGCAGCTCAGGGCCAAAGAGGATTTGATATCTTGTCGGACACAAACAATGGGATGTGTTTGTCTGTAGGTTTCTTTGATGCTGAACGTTGTGATCTTGTGATGACCTTCTACAGGTTTATCTTTAGGTTTTTAGCAATAATTTTCTCAGCATTTTTTTGTTTATTGCCCTCCCATCATGTTTCTATCTTGCTCTGTTGCTCATAATCGAATTATGTGCGTGGATACAATTTTGCCTGAATAGTCAGGATTCCTAACAAATTCTGCTGATAATATAATGGGCTTCCATAGCATAATTACAGTATTATCTTTTGAAGGGTTGAACATCATAAAAGGATGTACCATATGCGGGTACTACACGAACGTATCTGTTTGTCGCCTATAACTGTGTGGGGTCCCTTGATGTTTTTTGTAGAATCTGTATGCGTATCTATGAATCAGTTATGTCAGCTGATGTAGATACTTGGTCAGTATTTTATCTACAACATAAACCCCTCTTTAATCAGTAATTTTTCTACAACATAAACTTCTTTTAATATCTGTTTGTATCTCTCTGGTTTTTGGGGTCCCGGCTTAATGTGTGGAGTTAATGGTTTTACGTGCAACTTTGGCAGAAAGAACATCAGATGGTTGGACCTTTGCCTTTTTATTAGCATCCTGCAACACAAACCCCTTTTTTTAAATCTCAGTTTAGGAGACCTGGCTTAATGTGTGTAGTTAATGGTTTTATGTGCGACTTTGGCAGAGATAACATCATATGGTTGGGTCTTTGTAGCGTGATTTTAGGTCTGATTGTCTGAAGAATCGTAGAAGGATGTACCATTTTACTTTTTTTCAGTGTATGTTGGTTCTCAAATGATATTGGTTTGCAACAACTCGCTTGTAATTGAATGGGGTCCTTGATGTACATTCGAGATTCTGTAGGGTTATTTACAGAGCGGTTACACCCACCGACGAAGATGACTTGTTCGATTTTTCTTTCTGACTTATATCCATCCTTTTAATCTTAGTTTGCATAATTGCATCTTTCTGGTCTTTGGTCGAAAAAACATAGAAAGGCTGGCTTGTATATGGGTTCTTGAAAGAAAAATACTTTTTTCTGTAGGTTTTGGTACATACCCATTAAAGCTATGGGTCCAGGTGGCCTGACATTGCTGGTCTTTTCTATAATTCTTGGTTTTGGATTTCAGGTTTTTTTCCCCGTATCTTCTACCCTAAATAATAATTGAATAAATTGATTTCTATTTGGAGGCTATTTGTATTGTCACACACAATGGTTTGCTGGTCCGTAGGTTGGAGAAATTATGGATACGTATTGGAATTCTCATGGATAGGTATTGGAACTCTTCAAATTTTGTTGTAAAGCTATATGTTGGGGGCAGAATGATATTATGGTTTTGTAGATGAGAGAATTAAGGATCGGATAATATCATGCAAGGAATTCATAGATATAGTTTCTTGATTCTGGTAATCAATTTCAGTTGGCAAGCTATCCATTGTGGCGAGAAGATACAATTGCCGGCTGAACCTTTCATAAAATAACCATCATGTTGGAAGAGCTTATGAGCAGTTGGTCATATGTCCATGTACTTCAATAGAATTTAAGTTTTTTGTTTTTAAATAGGTTGGAGTAATGCTTTACTTGGTAATCGGTTACTCTTCTCTGTCTCCAATCCTATCTGTTTGTAAATGAAGAGTTATTAGGTCATCCTTGTGTGTGTCTAAGGTTCTGTTGGATGTGGAGGGCTGGCTGGTCATCTTTTTGGCATTCTGAAGCAATTGGATGGTTATATCTATCTTGTGTTATCTCTTATTACCTCAGTTATTATCTTTTTATGTGCCTTGAAAGTTGCGTTTGCTGATAAAAGGACTGCAATTCTGCATATATGTTCAAGTGTTTCATGGTGCGCGGATGATCATTTAAGATTTAAGTTATCGTGTATGGAAGTTTGCTGATATTATCTTCATCTTATTTTAGATTCTTCTGGGTATTTGGCATCAGCATAGAGAAGAATTATTTTGTTTTCTTTGTTGATAGACGATAAAAAGCTTCGGTGCAGCAAATGATGGTTTTTGTGCTGCCTAAGGTGATCCATCTGGTGGGCATCCTCACCACAACCGTCTCCTAGGTTCTGAAGGGCAGTTGGTTTTCAATTTATTGTACACGGGTCAGTTTATGCTTCTTTTTGGTTCTCATAGGTTCTAGAAATTACATTAGTGAGCTGTCCTTGTTTGTCCACCTCAATCTTAATTATTGTGCATTATGGTAAATCTTCACTTTATTTAATATTTTTTGGTACAAGTTGTGTGGCCCTACAAGTTGCGTGGCCCTAGTGATATACTTGCCTTTCAGGCCCAAGGAGGATTTGTGATTTTGTTGGATGTAACAACGGGAATCATCGCTTGATGCGCACTCCCATTGAGTAGTCTTTCTACCAACTTTGGATTTTTGTGGTTTACCTTTCGAGTGCCTGGTTACGTTGCATGGCCAATATGATTTGTCTGTTGTAGTTATATATTCTTTCCGCTCTCTGTTTCCCAAAAGCGTAATGACTATTTGAGGAAAAGTTGCTTGATTTGGTGACAGGTTGTAGAGTATGATCCCTTTTTGCCATGTAGGGTCGTAAATTTAACAATCGGGGCTGAGTTGTTGAGAGTTATAGCACCTTGTGACACTCATGTGCGTTCGGACTTCTCTATATTACTGGTTTTTAAGTTATTGTATGTATTTTTATGAGGTTGATGTTTTTTCTTATAGGTTTTGTGTACTTTGCAAGGCATCAGAATCTCCTGTGGTATTTTATTTTATGCTAGGTAGGCGAGGTGAGACTATCAACTCTTAGTGATATCAAGAGACATTACCTCATATCCTGCGCCTTCTACCATCTGATTATTACAATTTTTTCATCCCTTTTCGTCGGTGGTCTATTTTTTTTGTATGCACAGCATGCGTTTTTCTTGATGCTCAAATGTGGTTGGTTGTTCAAAGGTTTCAATTGGCATCCGTTTGAAGGTCTAAATTGCATCCATTTAATTGGTGTGTACTTATTGGTTCGATTATGTTGAATGTTGTTGATGGCCCTTATGGATATTCTTTTCTGCATCATGTTACTGCAGGCTCTTTTATGCTTTGTTATGAAGAAGATTAAGTGATGATGTTTTGTTTACAGAATCTCTCTAGCTTGCATGAGGAGGGTTCTTGTTATTATTTTGCTTATCCTTTAGTTTTAACTGGCGTTAGCAGCCCTTGTTCCTCTTTTTTTCTTGAGGCTGCAGGAGATGATATGTTGGCTCTACAATTTGGTGGTGATGCTAGAAAGTGTTTCTTCTTTGTAAGGTGTTACGTTTATTTTGAAATTCTTGGTAATCGGATATATGTCTATATATGTGTGTGATCTAGTTTGGAAGACGTCATGATATCTGGAGCTAATGGTTCTCCATATGAATTTGCAGAAAGAGCAGGTTGTCGGATTGTTGCAAACTTGCAGATCTAACCTTCCTTTGTTGTCTCTAAGTCCATACAATAACTTTATTTTCTTTTTAGGTTCCTGAAATTAGAGGGATGTGTTTGTCTGTACGCTTCTTTGATGCTGAACACTGTGATCTTTTGATGACTGATGACCATCTACTGGTTTTTCTTTAATTTTTTAATAATCATTTTCTCAGCATTTTTTGGTTTTCTGCCTCTCATCATGTTTCTATCTTGCTTTCTTGCTCATAAATGAAGTACGCATGTGGATTGATCTTTCCGGACTGTTCGGGATTATTAACAAATTCTGTTGGGCTTCCATAGCATAATCACAGTAGTATTTTCTGCAGAATCGAAGAATCATAGAAGAATGATCATTTTACTTTAGATTCAGTGTATGCGAGTTATCAAATGACCATTGGTTTGTAACAACATGATTGTAACTGTGTGGGGTCCCTTGACGTATATTGCAGACTCTATAGGCCTATCTATGGATTATCTATGCCAGCTGATGGAGATACTTGGTTAGTCTTTTTTCTGAGAATTAAACGCCTCATCTTTAATGTCATTATGTATGTCTCTGGTCTTGGGAGTCCTGATGTGTGGTGCTAATGGGGTGTTAATGGTTTTACATACAGCTATGGCAGAAAGAACATCAGCTGGTTGGACCTTTGCTGTTTGATTAGTATTATGATGTTGTGTCCTGACTCCTGAAACCTTTCTTTTTTAGGTCTGAAGAATCATAGAAAGTTGTAACATCTTATTTTAGATTCAGCATATATTGGTACTCAAAGATATTAGTTTGTTACTACTCGCTTGAAATTATTGTATGGGGTTTCTTGATTATATTGCTAAATTTGTAGGCCTATTTATGGAGCAGTTACATCTACTGATAGGCTCAAGTTTTTTTCTTTGATTTTTACCCATCCCTTCAATCTCAGTTTGTATCTTCCTGGTCTGTGGCAGAAAGAACATCAGAAAGACTGGCTTGTTTTTAGGATCTTGAAAGAAATTTTTTTTATGTAGGTTATGGTGCATAACCCATTATAACTATTGGTCCAGGTGGCCTGATATTGCTGGTTTTTTTTTCTGTAGTTCTTGATTTTGGATTCCAGGCCTTTTCGTATCTTCTACCCTAAATAATAGTTCTGTAATTTAATTCTATTTAGAGGCTATTTGTTTTGTCAAACATCGGTTTCTTGGTCCGTAGGCTGGAGAAGTCCTGGCTAAATATTGGAACTATTTGCTGGTACTTCTTTTGTTTTGTCACACATCAGTAACTTCTTTTCTGGTAATGACCAGTTTTGTTGGCAGAGCTATTTGTTGGAAGCAGAACGTTTTGAGTTATAGTTTTGTAGGTGAGAGAATAAAGGATTGGATAACACCAACCAAGGAGTTGATGATATAGTTTCTAGATTCTGGTAAATCAGTTCCAGTTGGCATGCTATCCATTGTGGCGAAACGGTACCATTACTGGTTGTATTTTTCATAACATAATGATCAGCATATGTTGTTGGCAGAGCTTATGAATGGCCGATCATACATATGAACTTTGTAGAAAGAACAGGTTGTTGGATTGTTGCAGTATAATTACTATCATGTCATCTCATTTAACCTTTGTTAGTTGTCTCTTAATCCCTACAATGACTTGATTTCCTTTTTAGGTTTCTGAAATAAAGGGATTTGCTTGGCTGTAGGTTTCTTTGATGCTGAATGCTGTGATCTTGTGATGACTGATGACCATTTATTGGTTTTTCTTTAGTTTTGAAACAATCATTTTCTCATCATTTTTGGATTTTCCCTCCCATTCCCATCACCTTTATATCTTGCTCTCTTGCTCATAAATCAAAATACGCGCGTGGATTGAATTTTGCCTGGATATTCTAGATGATTAACAAATTCTGCTGATTATAATGGGCTTCCATAGCATAATCACAGTATTATCTTTTGAAGGGTCGAAGAACCATAGAGGCATGTAGCATTCTACTTTAGACATGGTGTATGCAGGTACTCAAATGATATCAGTTTTGTCGTTTGTAACTGTGTGAGGTCCCTTAATGTATCTTGCAGAATCCGTATGTGTATTTATGGGTCAATAATGTCTGCTGATGAAGATACTTGTTCAGTCTTTTTCTGCAACATAAACCCCTCTTTAATCTGAGTTTTTATCTCTCTGGTCTTTGGAGTCCTGGCTTAATGTGTGGTATTGATGGTATTATGTCAACTTTGGCAGAAAGAACATCAGATGGTTGGACCTTTGCAGTTTTATTAGTGTTCTGCAACTTAAACCCTTTTTTACATCTCAGTATGTATATCTATGGTCTTTGGGAGTCCCGGCTTAATTTGTATTGTTAATGGTTTTATGTGCAGCTTTGCCGAAATAACATCAGATGGTTGGACCTTTACAGTGTGATTAGTATGATGTCATGTCCTGAAACCTTTTTTAGGTCTGATTGTTTGAAGAATCATAGGAGATACCATTGTACTTTAGGTTCAGTGAATGTTGGTACTCGAATGATATTGGTTTGTAACAACTCGCTTGTAATCGAATGGGGTTCCTTGATGTACATTTAAGATTTTGTAGGGTTATTTACAGAGAAGTTACACCCACTGATAAAGATGCCTTGGTCAATATCTCTTCTGACTTGTGTCCCTTCTTTTAATCTCATGTTGTATGATTGCATCTGTCAGAATTCTTGTTTATTAGAATGCTTGCTGTGAGGCTCCTAATTATCAGGTGGCGGGTAATACTTGGTGTTCTTTTGCTTTTAAAACCAGATAGATCCTAATTATCATGTGGCAGGTAATACTTAATGTTCTTCTTTTTTCTTTTAAAACCAGATAGATTAGTGGATGGTGAAGATAAGGTTCCATGGTTGATGGATATGGTTTTCAGTGATCTCCGCGGTTGATGGATGCGGTCTTAAGTGATCTCCTTGCTGTTTTTAATCCCCTTACATACCGTTTCCTTTTTGCTTGATATCATGCAGGCTTCTCTAAGTTTATGTGGCCATTTGCTTTATTGTCAAATTGTGTGTTCTTGTTGCATATAATGTGGTTGGGTTATCGTTGTTTAACTAGTAGGTTTTGAAGGGCAATTGGTTTTCAATTTCTTGTACTTGGATTATTGCAGTCGTGGGCCAGTTTATGCTTCATCTTTTGTGTTTTCTATAGGTTTTAAAAACTACATTAGTGGGTTGTTCTTGTTCATTTGTCTCAGGCTTATTTGCTGTGCTGTAGATCGATAACTATCTAAATCATGACCTTGTGACATACTTTTTCCCCATACAAGCTCGGAGGCCCTAGTGATATATTTGCAACTTGGGCTGAAGGAGGATGCGGGATATCGTCTGACAAAATAATAGGGATTGTCTTTTTGATTGCTCTCCCCCATTGAGTAGTCTTTCTACTAACTTTGGATTTTTTATGGTTTCCCTCTTGGGTTCCTGATATTTTTTACGGAAATATGATTCGTGCTTAGTACTTGTAGATCTTTGATTTTATGCATCAGCTATAGGTGCTTTATGGGCTATGTTATATTGCTTTTGTGTTCTCCCAACAACTGAGGGTCCGAGGAAGATTGTTGATTTGGTGCAAGATTGTAGTGTAGCACGTTCCGTTATCTTGTGCGTTGGTACTTCGCTATATTACTGGTTTTTAAACAAGACTGGATGCATTTTTCTTAAGGTTCTGAGGAAGATTGTTGATTTGGTGCAAGATTGTAGTGTAGCACGTTCCATTATCTTGTGCGTTGGAACTTCGCTATATTACTGGTTTTTAAACAAGACTGGATGCATTTTTCTTAAGGTTCTTATAGGTTTCAGAGGATAATGGATGATTTGATATTTCTTGTACAATATTCTGGATCTTCTGTTACATCTTTCTTCATGTTTGGTTTCACTTTTATTTGTGTACACACTGTTTATTCGATGTCCCCATCAGTTTTTAGGTTCTTTTCGTACATTGGCCCAATGGTTCCTTCTATATCTGGAAGTATCGTCTTGCAAGCAACCTGTTTTCTGTTGATCGGGTTGTTTGTTCGGGTTCACATCACAAGTGCGAGATATATTGGTAGCACATTGTTATATGAGGAGTTCATGGTAACCGGTGATAGGTTCTCTTGTTTTATCTTCATCTTCTTTAAGTAATAAATTTTCCTGGCAGATTGATAGGCTTTTGGGAAATTGGTGTGAAAAATTATGTTCAAGCATCCTTTTCTGAGCTGCTCATGACAAGTTTCAGGTTTTTCTTCTTGTTTGCTCGGTGCCCCCATGGTATATATATTTCATTTGCAAGACTATTTATAGATCAACCATTTTGTTAGGTGTGCAAATTGTGATTTGATTCATGGGGTTCTTAGGATTCCAGGTTTTTATCTTCTACTCTAACAACAATTCAATAATCTGATTTCTGTTTGGTGGCTATTTGTTTTGTCAATACACGTTGGTTTACTAGTCTGTAGGCGGAGATTCATGCCCGTGTATTGGAACTTTTTCTTCAATAATGACCTAGTTTCATTTGCAAAGCTATGTGTTGGGAAGGGAGCTATTGGATGATGGTTTTGTAGGTGCGAGAATCAAGGATCAGATAATATCATCCAAGAAACGTATGATATGGTTTCTAGATTCTGGTAATTAATTTCAGTTGGCAAGCTATCAATGGTGGCGAAACGATACAATTAGCTGGCTGGTAATCTTTTCGGCATTTTCTAGCAATTGGATGGTTATATCTATCTTATTATATTTTCTTGCTTTAGTTACCTTCTTAATATGTGCCTTGGAAGACAGAAATTCAATTGATCTGTTTGTTGGTAAAATGTTTGCAGTTCTCTGTTTTTGTTTAAGTTTTTCAGGTGTCCGGATGATCATTTTTGTGAGACTTTTATTATGTGTGGAAGTTTGTGTCAATTGGCTATTGGATGGATCACAATGATGTCCTTCACCATTTTAGTTAGGTTGCTAATATTTTCTCCGTCTTATTTTAGATTCTTTGACATTTTGTCGTTGACAGGGAAGAGTTATCTTGTTTTCTTTATTTATAGACAATAGAAAGCTTTCGTGCAGTGATGATGGTCTTTTATGCCGGGGTTCTGATTCAGCGGGTGCCCGTCCTAACAACTGTTGGTCGTTTCTTTTATTTATCCTCTTAAACTTATGTGGCTAAATAAATATAATCTGAGGACCTTGGAACTGATTTGCATGTTTGATGGAGGAGTAATATACTTTTGATTATCTTTGCAAGTTCATTGTGTTTGAAGTTGATGGTATTGTCATTATAGTGCTCATACCTGGTACATATCTGTAGGATGTTATTTCACAACTTTCTAATCAAGTCATGGGTGGTTTGGCTAATCTTCCTTGGGAGTTATTGATGGTTCTTGTCACAATCTGACAGTTGGATGGACATCACTTCCAGTTTTTATAATTTTTTTTTATCTGTTTGCTGTCAGAAATCCTGTTAATGCTCCTCATCCGGTGCAGTAAAACTTGATGTTTAGAAAGATTTCGTGCAGTGATGATGGTCTTTTATGTTTCTGGGATTCTGGGGTGCCCTTCATAACAACTGTTGGTCGTTGCTTCCATTTACCCTCTTGAACTTATATGGCTAAATAGTGAGCTTTATATAAATTCATTTGCATGTTTGATGAAAGAGTAATCTACTTTTGATTATCTTTGCAAGTTCATTGTGTTTGAAGATGACGGTTTTTTCATTATTGCTCTCATATCTAGCACGTATTTGTAGAATGTTATTTCACATCCTTCTAATCAAGTCATGGGTGGTATGGATAATCTCCCTTAGGACCTAAACTTGCTTGTTATTGAGGTTTTAATCACAATCTGACAGCTGGTTGGACATCACTGACAATTTCTATAAATTTTTTTTCTGTGTGCTGTTAGAATTCTTGTTAATGCTCCTCATCTGGTGCAGTAAAACTTGATGTGTATTTCTTGCTTCTAGTACCAGATACAATTATGGATGATGCAGAATATACTTGGTGGTAGATGGATCTGGTCCTCAATTTCCTTCTCCTTCCTGCTGCTGATCCTCATATGTACCATTTGTTTTTGACCTTGATATCATGCATGCTTCCACAAATTTATGTTGTCATTTCTGTATGGTTAAACGGTGCGTTCTTGTTATTGCACTTTCATATATGAGGTTGGTTACTTGTTCAACTTGTAGGTTCTGAAAGGGCAATTGGTTTTCCTTTTCTTCTACACTGGTTGTTGCAGTCGCAGGTTAAAAAATGCTTCTCTTTTTTTTTGTATTTTCTCATAGGTTCTAAAAACTGCATGAGCGTGTTGTTCATGTTTGTCAATCTCCGTCTTATCTATTGTGCGTTAGATTGGTAACTATCTAAACCATGACCTACACCACATTCTTTTTCCCCGTACAAGCTGGGTGGCTCAAATGATACTTGCAACTCCGGCAGAGGAATTGAGATCTTGTCAGACACAATAACGGGAATTGACTCTTGTCAGACATGATAATAGGAATTATCTCTCTGCTTCGCTCTTCCATTGGGCGGTCTTTCTACGTTCTTTTGATATTTTGTAGTTTCCATTTTGGGTTCCTGATTCTTTACATGGAAAATATGATATGTGTGCTGCACAGGTCCTTGATTGTACAAACAAACAAACAAACAAACATACCCAGTGTGTCCCGCTGGAGAGCGGGGTCTGGGGGGGGTATAATGGTGGCATGTCTTACCTCTATCTAGAAAGATAGAGAGGTCCTTGATTGTACATATTGATCAAATCTTCATGAGTTATAGATTATTTTTGCACTCTGTTACATTACCTTTGAGTTCCCCAACATCAGATGTGGCTCTTGGAGAAGGTAAATTGTGTTGGTGATTCGTTGTAGTATATGATCCGTTCTTCCTTCTAGGGAAAAAAATTAACAACTTGGGCTTCATTTTTGGGATGTGTGGCACCTTGTCCTTTCATTTGCCTTGGTACTTCTCTATATTACTGGTTTGTAACCTTTATTATATGTATTTTTTAGGTTGATGTTTCTTTTAGGTTTCACGAGAACAATGGATGACGGGTATTAGACAAACTTTAGTTTATATTTAAAGAGTACTTAATTGTATAGGGTTTAAAGTGTAATATTCTAGTCTTTATATATCATGTAATTACACAATTGATAATCACAATTCACAATTACTGATTACCAAGTTTATCTTGGTATCAGAGCCTAACCCTAAAACACCCCTAAACCGCAACCCTAATTGCCGCTAAGATCCCTAGCCGGCGCATCATCCCAAATCGGCAACAATGGCCACCATCACAGCTTTTGACTCAAAGGAGAAGGCCATTCACAACTCTCACAAGTTTAGTTTCCTTCTTAAACCTGATATACAACCATTCCTTGTAACCAACAAGCTGTTCGGTTACGTTGATGGTACAATACCATGTCCGGCGGCTAGCATTCCGGTTCCCGCTGCGACAGACAAGGGATCGACAACCGCAGCAGCCGAAACAAGGCAACCGAACCCAGAATATTCTGCATGGATGGACAATGATGCTCACGTGCGGATGCTTATCCTATCTACGGTCTCCGAAAGCGCCATTCAACATGCTCAAGGCACTACCACTTCTAGAGAATTATGGCTCTCTCTAGAACGAGCCTTTTCTCCTTATACCTCGTCTCGTGAATACACGTTAAAGACACAATTGCTACGTATCGAGATGAAGCCCGATGAATCTTC